>KQ988032.1:51456-75017 GCA_001598015.1 Dorcoceras hygrometricum
TTTGACGCTGTTGAGGGGCAAAACGGTCATTTTGCAATTTAGGGTTAGATGATCTGAAAAATTGTTTTTCACATCATAACATTCAGTTTTGGAAATTGAGTCGATCGGTCTGATCTGATCGGTGATCGGAGTTACGATGAAGTCGCAGCAATATATATCGTCATTTGGACCCGGGCCCGATGGGCCGGTCCAAGTCCATTGTTAAGTCTATATAATTATGATTATTAGACTTGATTAAAATAAGTAACTCACAACTCTCATCTCTAAAACCCTAAAGCAAATAGCCGCCTCCCTCCCTCTCGATCACGCCGCCGCCGCCAACTTCGCCGGAAATTGTTCCGGCCTAGTTTTTCGAGGAGTATTCGTTTGTGCCGATCTCGTCAGCGCTTCTAGTGCAGCCTGACGAAGGAGTCTCGGATCTGGTCGTGGACCGAATTGGCGTAACTACCGCAATCTACCGAGAAGAGCCGGGTTCTTGAAACACCGGTTGGAGCCAGGCACAAGTGCCAGCGAGGTAACACGCTCAAACATCCTATGAATGTCGTAGTATGTTATTTGTTTTTCGTATTGATCACCTCCCGGCACCTGTTTATTGTTCTTCCGCTGCCTAGCCGGGGGGCGGATCCGGATCCCCAACACTGAGCTCTGTGAACAGCGTATTTGACAATACAACAAACCAGTTTGAACTTCGCAATACGATCTCCACAATGCTTGTGTTCAAACTGCTTTGTTCTGAACTGGTCTCTGTTCTCTGAGCTGGTTTTTTCCCCCAGGTGGTCTTCGAGCTGGTTTGCACTGAGCTTGTTTCCCAGCTGGTTTCTTCTTTCACAGGACCACTCTGCAATCTGGTTGTCCTTAGCTGGATCAGCTCGGGCGTCCCCTCATTGTACCAGCTAAGTTGTCCAATGCTAGACCAGCTTGGGCATCCCCTTACTGTTCTAGCTTGGACTACTGCTCAATCTGTACTGCTATATGCTCTTAATCAATCTGCTATCAGTTCTTTGATCCATCTTGCTTCTGAGCTGCTACATTTCTCTTCATCTAGCCCGCTTCTGTTGCAGGTTCATAATCCGACTGGGTATTTTTGCACGAGGCAGGTGCTACCCCCTCCGAAACGGTCCAACGAGCAAAACTCACTACGCAGTGAGCTAAGCATCTTTTTGGCCAAATTCCTTTGTTTAGGCATCCGAAATTGCGTTTTTATTTTTCAGCTCAACCTGCGCACTTAAGTTAAATCGTTAGTACAATAGTAACAAATTTTGTGTGAATCAAAATTTATATTCTGATATGTAAAAGCAGATCCAACAGACGTGTGTGAGTGTATACATGGCAGAGATTATTACTTAAATAGAGGAGAGATTCGTGTTTTAATGTTGTCAAAAGAATAGAGATACGACTGCTACTCGAAAATCCTTATCTCATTTCCTTGTGTAAATTTCAGAAATTTTGGATAAAATATGAGGTTAAAGCTTGGTAAAAAAATGAACTTTTAAAATTTTCCTACTATAAAATTTCCAAGAATAAGGAATTAATTTTATAAAAATCACCTTTATCTCGGTGTTTCCATCGTCTCCATTCCGACCTCGTAGCACCTGTACTAAAATTCTGAAAAGATACTCATCATAAAATAATTTAAATAATTAATATGGGAAATCAAAGAACTACGCCAATAAAGCTAGTAGAATAAGTGAAAATAATGCTAAGATATGCGATTATTAATGGAAAAAATTTCTAGGCGTTACACTATAACTCCCCTATTGAAGAAAAAAATACAGTATAAGTCCATCCCAACATATTTAATTATAATTATATGGCCACACATAAAAGAGATAATAGGCATGGTTAACTGGTGGGTCGATTCGGAATCCAAAAGATCCATCCCATCGCCTCTTCTTTGCTATTCTAGTTCTTCCAATTTTCATTTTATTGTGTAGTGTTTGAAATCTTCGATTGTGTAGTTTTTGTATACTCCCAATTCTTCGAACCTAAATTTTTTTTAATATCCTAAATCCGTTCCTTATTTTTTTATATCCTAAATGCATATCATAATTTTTTTCATGCTAATTTGTAACATTCGGAACGACCCTTTTCTTCATGTCGTAGTGATAGCCATCATGAAGAGTGTTGCTCTTAACAGGATTTCGGAGTTAGCAAGTAACTTTAACTTCGAAGACGATCTGGATGAAGAGGAGGACTTCTTAGCCCACGATGACCCTGCAATTGGAGAAGAAATGCCTTCAATTGGGACAACAGATAAGGTCGAGAGGAACGCACCCAGTCTCATGATATTCCATATATTAAAAATAAATATTTTTGACATAAAAAAATAAAAGTTTTTAATCTTTTGAGTCGAGTCGGAGAACCGATCAGAAATTCACTCGTCGGATCAGCCATTGGAGTTTTTGTGTATTCTATTGAGTAATATTGTTCTACTATTTCAGATGTAATAACTCGTATACAAGTATGATTTATAAAACTTGTGTAAAAGGAAATCTATCGTATCATAGTAGATTGCTTGAATTTGCTTATTCATTCAGAAGTAGGCCAGAAAGCTGAAAGAAATTTAAAACAAGCCCATAAATTACTAAATGGCCAACAATAACACGAGGCAAGCGGCAAGCCCAACTGGAAAACCCAGAGTTCAAAAGACCCGATAAGAAAACCTAGGGCAGACAAAACAACGCTCTCTCAACTTTGTCACTCCTCGCAAGCCATACCACGGCGGAGAATAGAGGCCGAGGGTGAGGAGAAATGGTGTCGTTAAAGCTACAGAAGCGGCTCGCCGCCAGCGTTCTGAAATGCGGAAAAGGCAAGGTCTGGCTCGATCCAAATGAATGCAACGAAATCTCCATGGCCAACTCTCGTGAGCTCTCTTCTATATATTACTCGCGTATTTGTTATTGCTCTGTATCTATGGAATTTTATGCTGTAGATTTTCTGACTTCTGCTTAACTTTATCTTGCGACGTTTGTTCAGTTGATTGACCTCCATATGGTCTTTTTTGTTAGTTCAAAATCGTGTGCGAAAATATTGTTTATAATTCAATCATTTCAGGCGGTTCATGCAGATTTCGGTTTAAGGATCTTGTAACAATTTTGAGCTGTGATCGTTGTTATAAATAATGTCGGCAATCATCACGAGTTTCGATTTGTGAAATGACTCAGAGATTTTCCTGGCGATAAAGTTCTTATCATTTGTAGTATGCTGGACGATGCTGTATTTCTTTTGATTGCCATACACGGCGTTTGTTCTGTTTTCAGATGCTTGCAGCATTACAGATGCTCTTTCTTTCATTATACAGGTCAGAATATAAGGAAATTGGTTAAGGATGGTTTCATTATCCGGAAGCCAACCAAGATTCACTCTCGATCTCGTGCTCGCAGGATGAAGGAAGCCAAAAGAAAAGGCCGTCATTCTGGATATGGTATCATTTCCTGGTTTATGTTGAATTCTGAATTTCCCCTATTTCATCTTGTCTAGTCAGTATGATACTTTATATCTTTGCTAGTAAATCGTGCAAACTAGTTCGATCGGATATGTAGTTATGTATTTCATAAGGCCCTAATATGCGAAGAGTCTAATGGATTACCAACACCTGGACATTGGGTCCTTATGTTCCTCACAAGCGGTTCACTGGGAATCACCTTTGATTGAAGATTATACCTATTATTTCAGGTAAACGCAAAGGTACCAGGGAAGCAAGATTGCCCACCAAAGTTCTCTGGATGAGGAGAATGAGGGTTCTCAGACGTTTACTTCGCAAATATCGGGAGTCGAAGAAGATTGATAAGCACATGTATCATGATATGTACATGAAGGTCAAAGGTAATGTCTTTAAGAATAAGCGTGTTTTGATGGAGAGCATCCATAAATCTAAGGCTGAGAAGGCTAGGGAGAAAACCTTGTCTGACCAATTTGAGGCCAAGAGAGCAAAGAACAAGGCTAGCAGGGAAAGGAAGATTGCTAGGAGGGAAGAACGATTAGCTCAGGTAATTAGCTGATGCATATTCTTGAGTATAGACGTGTGGTTCGTTGTTTGTATCAAGTTGCTTTGTCTTTCCTTTATATGGACCAATTCTGTTGCATTTTGCTTGATATGATAAATATTTGAGTTGTAGTTAATTTCTTTTCATGATCTTAAGTCATAATCTGTTCTACATGGCCCTTTTAGTTTAGAGAGGATGCTATGTTGCGCTGTGATTTTTTATATATTAATAATTTCAAGTTCATTCTCCTGTGCATCATGCCTTTGAATGAGACCTCCTTTCGTGCCTTTACAGGGACCAGGAGAGAAAGCACCGAAGCCTGCAGCCGCCGCTTCTGCACCTACATCTCAGCCAACTCAGTAAGTTGCTTCTATGTATATGCGATGCTATTTATGTCTGTTTTACTTGAGTTCTGACCATTCCAAAACGTGTGCAGAGTAACTAAGAAGTCTAAGAAGTGATGATCCTAGATGACTGATTCCATGCTTGCAGCTGCATGTCATCTTTATGGTTTTGTTAGCAATGCGTTCTAGTAAGTTTCTATCTGCGATGTTTTACTGTCGTAGTCACACAACTAGTTGATTTGAGTGAAAGGAGTATTGGAACCAGACCAATTTGTTTTAATCGTGGGATTATATGATTTGTTTACATCATTTACCTGTCATTTTGGGATTAATGGTCTTGCTTTGACAATCTTGATACGGCCCAAATGATTTTCATTTTGCCATCTCTTGTCTGGTTCAATGAAGTGGTAGTGCATTGTATTCTTGCCTTTTTATATCGTAGGGCATCCAGGCCATTAACTTGAGGTTTGAGCCATTTGGACTATGGCCCCGGGTTATGTGGTAAGTGGGGGATATAACTCTCGGCGTAATTTCAATGCGAGTCAACCTGAGGCACAAAGCTGAATGCGAGGCACTAAGTGACGTACTAGGCATGGATTTTTAGGATTCACATGTTTCATGTATAAAAGAGCTGTGATCTTGGAAACAGGATAAAGAGCTGTGATCTGGGAAATAGGAATTAAACATGTGGCTTGATATAATTAACTTGAAACGTAGTAAAAACACGAGAATGGTTTCCTCACAGCTGTTGTAGTGTATTTACTGTAATATTCAATTGTGGTGAAAACAAAAGAAAGGCAAACCAAGGATAAAAGGTAAAAAAAAGAGACGGCAATGCATTAACAATTAAACTTCCTCCAATAAATCTGTTACAACACGTGTGTTAGGCTCCAAATCTTATGTCCTACATCGTTTGTTTTGAATTCAGATATCTTATGAACTTGTATTAGAATACACCAAAGAGTAACATTTGAAACCATGGTCCAATCTTTCGAAACCATGTGGAAGTCCAGCTAATGCAGTCACGATATTGCACCATAGCAAAATAGCCGTTGTTCAAGTAAATTTTGAGAGGGGCCGATCACCTTTTCTGGTAAAAGAGGATTAATTTAATGAACGAGGACCCTGGTCAAGTGTCATGGCAGCTCCTTCACAATCTACATCACTTTCATATATTTAGTATAACATTGACGTTGAGAAATATTGTTTAATTTTTTTGACATCATCTGATGAACATGTCTGAGTATAGTATGAGGGTGAAGGCAAAGGGTTCAATTATATGTGGTGAGCATGAGGAACTGCAAGGTCATCGGGCGGGGGGGTGGTACAATAAATATCACGAGGTAGACCATAATAACCCGAATTCCCTCAAGAGTTTCTAGGTATTCGTCAACGATTTGCAGGTTCATGAGTATTCCACCAAGTTATACCACAACCATCCAAATTTCCATAAGATCGGTGCTACCAATGCGATGATGACGGGATTGCCCATGCTTTGACGAGTCTCCAGGCATGGAGGAGTTGTGATTATAAAACAATCAATTAACCCTGTATTTTTGCTTAGACTTGTGGGCACATGGCATCTGTTTATTTTAAAACCAAAGGCATAATTACAGAAGCTGCCTAAACATATTTAGGAACCGTACTATTTGAAAATACAATGTAGAGGAAGTCCTACTCCTACATGTGGTAGGTGGGGCTTTGTCATTGGATGCTCAATTGTTTTTCTCTCAAAAGTGGGGACAAACCACAGCTGTGCTTTTATGCTTTCATGTAACGATTCAACACAAATCTAGTCAATTGTTTTGATCAATAGATGCAGGATATATGGACACATTTAATGGCTTTTCTCAATACCATTTACAAATCTATCCAGAAATGTGAACATATTCCTTCGTTCATATATTCATTCCATTTTCTATTCTATTATCCGACAATAAGTGGTCGATACCTTTGTCATCCACATCAAGGTTTTGGGATTCAACCCGAACTGCTCAGAGAATTTGAAGTGCCGGACATGACAACTTTTCAGGTGCATGCATGTCAAATTAGTCCAGATAAGATAAAAGTATCTAGCAAGAACGATCCAATATATAAACAAAGAATTAAAGTTTTTTTGATATGCTACAGCATGTGCAACTCTCCATCTTAAAATAATAAAAAAAAAGTTATGCTGGAGATGAATATTTGTGGTGAAGTGCCATAAATCTCATCCAACAAAAGGGATGTAATAAAAAGAAGTGACATCCCAATTATTGTAATTAGTTTTCCACACTTCTTAGACAAGAGTGTAGCTTAACTATTTGGTTTTGTCTAGTTTACACCGAGGCATGTGTCGCGTGGTAATGCAAATAATCATATTATATCAATGTTGTGAAATATTATTTATCTTACATCAATTAAATTATTACATATTCTTTCACATTTACAAAATCTTTAATTATTTATCTTACACAATCACTTCTTTTTTTATTATATTTGTTATTTTTTACAAATGTTAAAAATATAATTTAATATTCTATCCCAAATTTTAATCAATCAAATCAAACATATTGCTCTTTTTTAAACATTATTTCTATTTAACTCGATTTTTTTATAATAACACTATTTATTATTAATTATATTATAATATATCTCATCCAATTAGATATATGTCATAATTAAGATGTTCAAATTAATTTCTCACCTGAAGAAACCATTAAGAGATGGCGACTCCTCCCTCCCCACTCCCTCTTGGTTCCACTGCCTTTCAGCTTCCACAACCCGCACGGACACCCACTACAATTACATATATACAACTTCTCATAGTTTCTTTCTATGTCATAAAAGTATTCTGAAGAATAATTTCCTTAATCTACTAAAAATTATTTGAGGTGAGCATCTGTCATAGAGTGATTTTATACGTGTATTAATATTTATACCTTAATTCATATATAGTAAAATTCAATACAAAATTATTATAAATTAAATATAGATTCGTATGATATAATAAAGTAATCGGGCAATTATATAAACATCGATATTTTCAATTAATGGAAACCCTTGGTCTGCTACTTATTCTTTATATGCTTACCACCAGATCGAGTCATGGGGAGATTTGATCTCGAGATTTGTGTGGACAAGTGAATGGAAATATGCTTCGTCAGGGGACATGAAATCACAGAAACAAGTTAGAGGACATCGGTAGTGTTTCCAACGAAGTCACTTGATACTTAAGTCAGGTCGGATGGTCGGGAAACAAGAGAGCAATAGTATATGTAAAAGCTAAGATCTTGTGAATTTGTGTGCGAGAATGAAGTGAGGCGTACCTGAGATTTTATAGGGACTAGACGGTTTTAATGTGAGCAATTTATCTGACGTTCGATACGGATGTCCGAGATTTGTGTTAGACGCCATGTGTGCATTAACTATTGCCAGGAGCGAGATTGTCGTTACGACCGTTAGAGATAGGACTTCTGTCATGTACATTTGACACGTCAAAAGACGTGATGATCGCATTCACATATCAAGATCCATTAAGGCAACTCGAGGATGCCACGAATGGGATCGGGTCAGGACTGGAGCTGCTCTTTTTCGAGCCTCGAGGCCCTTTGCCAATGGGTATTCACATATGGTGCTCTTAATTTTATAACCACAGGTGTAATGCTTAAGACCACTTTTTATAATCCTTTACAGACTAAAATCATTTTAGTTAGACCATTTTTCACAATCATTTTACAAACTCAAGGAGTAAAATCGTTTCAGTTGCAAAGCGCACAGAGCAAGTATGTCGCTTTTCCAACAAAAACTTCAATTAGATTGGTTCCATTCCAAATTTGTTATTCAATTCAGTTGACTTAAATACAAATTCTTTGGCAATCAAGTTTAAGACTTCCGTTCATCAATTTTGCGTATGTGATATATGTGTGTGTGTGTGTGTGTGTGTGTGATGGATGTTGAAATAGTGGCCCTTCAGTCTATTATTTATTTTCTTTATTTTGAAATTGGCATAGAATATGATTTGTCCTTATTAGCCTAAAAAAATATGTATGGACATGGAGAAGAGAAGCATAAGTAGAGAGCCAGGTGGAATAAAAATGAATATTAAAAAAAAGGGAAGAAAACAAGGAAGCAAGCAAAGCAATGTGAGGACAAAAGAGTTTGGGTATTGGGGGTGGGGCTGTGATCTGGCAAATACACTCATGCCAGCCTAGCATTTCCCCATACATCATTCACTTCTTGCCTGGATCCTATTCTCTCTTCCACTCTCTTCCTCTTGTTTTTTTTTTTTTTAAATCTAATTCCATTTGTCTCCTTCTATTTTTTATGTTTATGTTTATGTAATAGTGTTGGTGTCTACGTTTATTCATTTATACGATTTTGTAATCGATATAACAATATTTTTTTCTGAATTCCTTTTTTTCCCTAAAACGCATTGCTCCTTTTACAATAACAAAAGTAAAACAATAGACCACAACCAATATATAAACTTTATTAGAAAAAAATTGAAGTACACAGTCTCATTGAAAATAGAAGAAATGCAAGAGATAAAAACATGAAAATATCAAGAACCCAAAATAAGAAAAGCTATTCAAAATGAAAAATTAAATAAATTTCACATAAATATTTTCCTTTGTAAAGTTGATAAGTGCCCCTTATTTCATCAAAATATAAATAGAAAATACATTTATGTAAATTGCGGTTGTACATTAATTTGTTAACGTTTGAACTTTATTTTATTAAGGTGTTAAAAATGTTTTTTTATATGATAATTATGATGGACCAAGTGCAAACAATATTCCTAATATAATAACAGCAATAACAATAAATAATAATAATAAAAATAATAGTAATAAATAATAATATAATAATAATTATTATAATAATAGTTTGAGATTAGTGTCGGCAAACAACCAAATACCAATGGGCAAAACCAAAATTTTAATTAGGGAATAATTTTGGGTGTGATTAATGATTAATGATTCCCAAGTATGTAAACTAATTGCACTTACTTTGACTGAATCCCACCTTCCATACAAGTAAACAAAATTCCATTTTTATGTTGTTTTACACAATAATATATGAAGTAAGAGCTGTCTATTTCTCATTCTGTGCTGTCCTTTTCATTTACCATCCGTTATATTTGTTTATTTTTGCTCCTTAATTGCCACTCATCATCATTCAATCACAGCCCGTTTCCCTTCTTCTTCTTCCTTCCTTCTTTCTTGCTCTCTTTCCGTTTTTAGCTTCTTGGGGAGGAGGGTGGCTTCGGATGAGGGCTTGAAGAAGCGAGACATGAAGAGGCTAGTAAGTACGTTATAATTCGTATTTTCGCTTCTTTTGTTTGATTAACGTGAGTTTCTTCTTTAGTTTCTTGATTGTGGGCTTCTTTAATAAGTTGTTTGATCCAGGACTTGTGTTTTTTTTTCTTTGTGGGAATGTGGGAATCCTGCAAAAAGTAAATCTTGTCAGTGAAATGTGTTGGGTTGAGCTTTAAATTTCGCAGAGTACTGTTTCCAGGAATATGAATCGTGACTTGAACTGCTGGTCTGTTGTTTTGCTTATTTATTCTATTGGTCGGATTGTGTTCTCTCTGTTTTGTTTGGTGAAGTGTCTACTTGTTTACTTCAGTCGACATTTTACTTCGAATTGGGCTTGGTCTTCAACCTTTCGTGTAAGGATGCTGGTTGATCTGTCTACATTTTGAACTCTAGATCTAAATGTGCTTTACTTGTAAGTAGTAGCGAAGGGACTTAAATTTTCCATCAACCTTCTAGTCTAACAGGGATGGTTGTTCTTTTAATCTGTAATGTGGATGATTGACCTACTTCTAGCTAAAGCCGGTATATGCAAACAATTAATTAGGGACGTTGTTCTTGCAAATTTCAAGTTGTTATCGAGTATGGCTTTGAGGTTTGATAAATTATCCGTTTTTTGGTTACTCCTTTCTTCTCAGGCAGTTATACTTCTGCTCCTGGTTTCGAGTTATGCCACAGAACACAATGGAGAATGTGAGTCTACTTGGCCTGTGATTCCCAGACCTCACAGTGTCTCTGTTTCCGAATTCGGAGCGGTAGGAGATGGGAAAACCTTAAACACTTTAGCATTTCAGAATGCTATTTTCTATCTGAGGTCCTTTGTTGATAAGGGCGGTGCCCAGCTGTATGTTCCACCTGGACGTTGGGTTATAGGATGCATCAATCTCACCAGCCATCTTACGCTGTTCCTTGAAAAAGACGCCGTTCTTCTTGCTTCTCAGGTGATCACCGTGAAATGAAAAATCTTATCTTGCTATCATGACAGCAGCTAAGTTGCCTGGTAAGCGTGTTATCTAGGAACATGTGCTTTATTGAACTTCTAACGAGTATCTTTGCAGGATCATAGCCATTGGGATGTTATTGGACCCTTACCTTCCTATGGTCGGGGGCTTGAGATACCCGGTAACAGATATGGCAGCTTGATCATGGGATATAATTTAACTGATGTGGTTATAACAGGTAATTAATTATGCCTGAAACTGATCCATTTGCCACTATATGTTTTTTTTTACCATAGCTGTATTACCATTGTTATAGTAATTTTAATGCTCTTACCCTCTAAACAGGCAATAATGGAACTATTGATGGTCAGGGCTCGGTTTGGTGGAAACAAGCAGATGAACATACCTTAAATTACAGTCGACCACATTTAATAGAATTGATCGGCTCGGACAATGTCCTGATATCAAACTTGACCTTCTTAAATGCACCTGCTTGGAATATACATCCAGTTTATTGTAGGTGCGTGCCAGTTAAACTCGTGAAATTCAATTTACTGCATTTGAAATGCTTTGATAGCAGGACATTATTTTTGTTTCCTTCTTCTGTAATGCAGGTACTTGCTGGTTCAGAACTTAACAATATATTCACCTCCGGAGTCTCCGCACACCAGTGGGATAGTTCCAGGTCTGTCTAATAGTTCATGGATCGTGCCTCGCGGTGTGGATTTTGATTTTTGAATTGATTTTTCTGATCTTAATTTTATCTGGTTATGGCATGCTCACCTTTCATTCTTTACTATTTCTAATGTTCGCATATCACGACTATATCTTTTTTCATGTGTATGCTAGTCATAGTGACTTTATTGTTGTACTCAGAATCCTAAAATAGAACTTTTCAAATCCAGATTCTTCTGAGCATGTATGCATTGAGAATAGCAACATCAGCACGGGATATGATGCTGTTGTGCTTAAAAGTGGTTGGGATGAGTATGGAATATCATATGGAAAACCAACCAGGAATGTCCACATTCGAGGGGTTCGCCTAAAGTCTTCTTCAGGATCTGGAATCGCATTTGGCAGCGAAATGTCTGGCGGCATTTCAAATGTATTGGCGGAGCACCTTAACTTGCATGACTCATTGACAGGAGTTCAGCTAAAGACGGCGAGAGGGAGGGGTGGCTATATCAATGGCATATATGTATTAGATGCTTATCTGGAAAATGTGCAGGAGGGAATCAAGGCAACAGGTCAGTATGATTCACATCCGGATGACAAATTCGATCCCGATGCGCTGCCGGTGGTTAGTGAAATCACCTTCAAAGACATTGTTGGTGTAAATATTAGTACAGCCGGTACCTTTTTGGGAATAAATGAATCTCCCTTTACTTCCATATGTCTATCAAACATATCTTTCTCTATCTCTTCTGAGTTATCCACATCGTGGGTGTGCTCCTACGTTGAGGGATCGTCCACCAATGTGTCACCCAACCCTTGTCCAGAACTCCAAAACACAACCTCCAATTCATCAAGCAACTGTTTCTTCTTCCTCCCAGATCCTAATAGTCTAGTGGCAGTCTTATGATACGTCGTGCGGCTGAATCTCTCCATCATTTATTCATTGATCTGTACAATAACTTGCTCTGCCAATCCGATATACCGAACCAGGAAAAAGCCAAAACGCTGGCCAAGAGAAGGCGAACTCGTCCGGATATGTGTACATTGTCGGTTTCTTGATAGTCATGTGTAAGAAAAGTTTTGGTAGAAGTCAGATACTTGTTTGCTTGGAGCATAATTCATCTCATGTCCATTAGTCAAATTTGTGTACAATGTAAATTCTTGATTGGTTCTTAACTGTGAGGAAAAAGGTGTGATTGGTTTTATACATAGCTGGAGTTCGCAGTGCAATAAAGGGTGCTTTCCATTTCTTCTATTTGCTTTTCGAATCACAATAATCGCCATGTCCGAATATATTGTCCATCATTTGAACTTTGATGGCCGACCAGTAAACACATGATTAATTATTCGTACCAAAGATCGCATGAATCTATAATATCTAATCGCACCTGATCAAAGTACATGTCAGTTTGGAAAAGAATCCACAAAGCATGCATGATTCAATTGCACATTCTCCATGCTTCCCCATGCGTTTACATTCACCAACTTTTCCACCCCGCGCATCATTGACTTTAGCTGCTGGATTCTTGCGTCTAGTAGACATATGTTTTGGATTCCACTTGCTTGATTCTTCACATTAAACTTTTCTGTTGTTCATCTACATCTAGTTTTATCAACGCACACTAGTTCGAATGCTTTCGGAGTTTTTGCCCGATTTTTTCTAGCCGGAACTTGGGCAGAAATTATTTTATTTGTGGTCTTGTCTCGGGAGATTCATTATTTCCTTAATTCGATATAACTAGATATCAAATAAATATATCTCGAGGCAATTGAGTATATCTTATTGTTACTATTTCGAGTTATAATTTGAACTGCTAGCCAACATATCATTGAGTAATAATAATATGTAATAGTAAATAATATATATTATCTGATATGGTAGGAGTGTATATATATAATAATTTAGAATAATAATTTTAAGTGGGAATGAGATTCCCGATTCATTCGGGGGTGGACATCATAATGACGAAATCCGTCCATGCTACCCATTGTCATCCCTAAACTTGACCCTAGAATTTTTATTTTCATTTTACATCCCTTATTGGACACCAAAGAGATCAATGGGCCATCACAAAAAAATTTTTGAAGACTTGACATCGTGAACTTTCTTCACTAACTCACTCTTTCTTTTAAAAGATACACCTAATCTGGCCCTGTTTATTTATTATCATCTGCTGCTTAAATTAATGATTTTAGAGGGCTCTATTCAAACATCTAGTAAGGTAGGACTCCTACGAGGACACCCCAAAAAAATTATTGTGAAGTCACACATGTACCATTACTGGTGGTAGTAGGTTTTAGGGTTGGGCAGAACCAAGATTGAGAAATATTTATGGTACCCAAGTTCCCCTAACCAATTAGCCCAGTTTGGTCCCCTGGCTGGGTTTTTATAGCTGTAAAGTTCAGGTACCTTTTTTTTTTAGATTAAATCTTAGGAACTTTTGGGGGATACATTTAATTTTCTACCTATCCTCAAGATATTGGTCCCAAATGGGCTCGATCCTCTGTATTCTTTATTATATCAGTTGTGCTGACCCGAGACAGTGCGAGTACATGAGTGCACCTTCGATTTTCAATTACTAAGCACATGATATAAAACTCACTAATCTTGTATATTTTAGGGAGTGCATTGAAAGCAAAATGTATATTCTTACACCCGCCCTTTTTCTGTCCACCTAGGTTCCACTGAGCAATATCAGTTTCCAGCACTAAGAAGGCTTGTTAGTTTTATGGCATCAAATGATCTCACATATCTATGCCAAATTTATGGATACTGAAATACCAAACGGTCATAAGTTTACAATTATGCTCGTTTTGGTGGTCATATGTAACGGCTTAGTAGAATATGTAATCTGAATGGATGGTCGATAAATGCAGTATCAATCTTAATACCACTATTAATTTTCGTCTCGGGACCTGAGGAAAGAGCTCCTCTTAAAATACCACTGGTAATTTTCCATCTTGGCCCTCAACTCTTCCCTCAGCTCTTCCAGGAAGACCCCAGTTCTTCCAGGAAGACCTCTTTTAGAGATCCCTCAGCTCTTCCCTCAACTCTTCCAGGAAGATCTCAGCTCTTCCCTCAGCTCTTCCGGGGACACCTCTTGCAGGAAGACCCCAGCTCTTCCGGGAACACCTCTTGCAGGAAGACCTTAACTCTTCCAGGAAGACCTCTTGACCCGAGAGTGCACCTCGGGACCTCGAAATGTGACGAGTCTGCACGAGCACCGGTCTGCCGATACGACCTCAAGGCAAGAGGTCTGCTATGATAGTGACCTATCACAACAACTTGGCCCTCTTGAATAGCCCATGATTAGTGCACTGACTGTCAGACCTCGTGCACAACACAGAGATAAACCACGCAATAAACAATCGCGGAAGCATTTAAAATAGTGGCTAAATTTTTTCGCTTTCCTGACTTAGAAAAAACATAATTTAAAGATACACTGATATTCAAAATACGGATTTTACAACAATCGAAAATCAACTACAACGCATACAACACGACCTAACATACAAGCATAGAGTGACTCCCAATCATACAAGCATATGAGTCTCTCGCTCAACATAGATACAATACACTATAACATGTATATACTATATATAACTGGGACACTCTATCTACCTCCCGGGACACTACCAGCTGGATCAACTTCACGACCAGCTAAGAAACCATGATAACCTGAAACACACATAGGCAAACAAAAACAACCAGTCCCAGAGGGACATGGGATCAAACCCCAGTACGGAGAGCAACCGAAAAATAGCTAATAGATAACAACATATAATATGCAGATGCTATGCATGAGAACAAGGCTATAACCGAAGGCCGAGAGCCAAAGGATCTCAAGAAACAGCTCAACAACTGATACAGATCAACTGAAAGATTGTGGCCACTACGTGTGTGGGTATATGGGAGCTACCCACTCGTCTCAACACACAGTACCAGATGCATAACAAATCACTCAACCTGTTGTTGCCCAACTCATGAGGTGTGGGAGCTACTCACTCGGCTCATAGCGGCTAACAACAACCCAGCAGGGAGATGAGGGTCACGGTATTGTCGCTCGTCCTCAATACAAGCATCCTGGTACACACAGGTTAGCATAACAAGGAACGGCTAACTAGATCTGAGCTCAACATGAATAATGCGTCTATGAAAATGCAACAGCCTGCAACAATCACACAACAAAAGCAAGCAATAACAGCGCAGGAGCATACACAGCAACACACATAAATATTCATGCTCATCCCAAAGCTGTAAAACAACCTCACATCCGTACCTTGGCTTTCTGAGCTACAATTACCACAACAGCGGTCCCGAGCAACCAGATCTGAAACCCAACGAGCTACCTGAACAGCAGAACCCAAACGACCAAAATGCTAACAGACTACACAGAGTAGATTCCTTCGAGATCCTCTTTGAGCTAACCCAAAGCCTGTGAAAGAGGTATAGGAAGAACAGTCTTCGCAAGAGGAGTCCAGCGCTACCACTCTTGCGTTCGTCGGAGCTATCTACCGTCGGCAATCGGAGAAGATAAGGTTCGGTGAACAGTAACTAGGGTATCGCGACAGGATAAGGTTCGAAAAATATTTCTAAGTGTCGGGGAAGATATCGCGATCGAATGCTCAAAGTCCTCTATTAATAACTCAAATCTGTCAAAATCTGAGGAACAGTAGCCACCGACAACTTAAGGCCCAAAGCTGATCCCAACTCAGATCTGAGTACCACTCCAGATTTAGACTCTACGCCAAAACAGATTTGGAACTCATCCAAACGATGTCGCACAGAGGATCGCTCACTCAACTAGGACACGTCATCCCGCTAGACAAATCTGAATCGCTAAACGATGTCGCATAGTGTTCTCAGATCTGACTCGCAAAACCCGTCAAATCTGAAACCCCTAAACAGCACCGATCTACCCCATAACTACGAACCTGGACTATGAACCGGACCTATCCACATATTACTAACAACGCGGACATCTCAAATCTGGATTCTTCCAACGACGTCGCTTCGCTACCCGCTAATAAAATTCACTAGCCCAGAATAACGCGCGACCCCCAGATTTCACCACCTAAACTGAATACGATCATCCAAAGCTGACCAACACTCAAATCTGATCATCTTCCACGGAAATTATCCAACAATCCAGAGCTTTTCGAATACTTATACTGACCCGATTGCTTCACCAAGCGTACCAGCTCAAAGCTGGCCCATCCCATATCTGTTCAAGCCAAATCTGGTCTATGCTAAACCCGATTAATTAACTCAATCAATCCAATAATCTTTCGGGTCTCACACCAACACTCAAATCTGATCATCTTCCACGGAAATTATCCAACAATCCAGAGCTTTTCGAATACTTATACTGACCCGATTGCTTCACCAAGCGTACCAGCTCAAAGCTGGCCCATCCCATATCTGTTCAAGCCAAATCTGGTCTATGCTAAACCCGATTAATTAACTCAATCAATCCAATAATCTTTCGGGTCTCACATTCTTTCCCCACTGAAAATAAAATTTCGTCCTCGAAATCAAACAAAAACTCCAGAACTAGCAGAACCTCAACAAATAACCAACACAGGAAAAATCCCGCTAAGCTCAAAACAAACAACAATTCTCCAACACACAATGAGAGGCTACTAAACAAGAGTTCAAGATAACTGGAACAAACAACAACTAACAAACTAGCTACTGGAGTTAATGCAAGATCTACTAAAACAGATGAGACCACTCACGTTGCATTTTATCTTCTAACTCCCACGTAGCTTCTTCTCTACCATGTTTGATCCACTGGACCGTCACCAAAGGAATGATCTTGTTCCTGAGCTGTTTCTATTTTCTATCCAAGATCTGCAAGGGATACTCAACATAACTCAACGTTCGATCCAGCTCCACCTCGTCAGTTCGTAGCACATGCAAAGGATCTGGCTCATACTTCCTCAGCATAGACACATGAAACACATTATGTAATGAGGACAGATCTGGTGGCAACAACAAACGATAAGCCAACTGTCCGATCCTTTCTACAATCTCATAAGGTCCAACATAACGAGGAGCTAATTTTCCCTTGAGACCAAATCTCATAACACTTCTAAAAGGAGAAACTTTCAGGAATTCTCGATCACCAACCTGAAATTCTAAAGGCCTACGCATTATGTTCGCATAACTGGCTTGACGATCTTGTGCAGCTTTCATACACTGTCGAATCAAATCCACTTGATCTCTCATATGCTGCACAAATTTTGGAGAAGACAGCTGCTTCTCCCCAACTTCTTCCCAACATATCGACAATCTTCACTTTCTGCCATACAATGCTTCGAATGGTGCCATACCAATCGTGACCTGGTAGCTATTATTATACGAAAACTCAACCAAAGACAACGAATCTTGCCAGCTACCACTGAAATCCATAACAACAGCTCTCAACATATCCTCTAAAATCTGGATAGTCCTCTCAGATTGGCCATCTGTCTGGGGATGATACGCTGTACTCATAGCCAATCTGGTACCCAAAGCTGTTTGCAAGCTCTTCCAAAATCTGGAAGTAAACCTCGGATCACAATCGGAAACGATAGACACATGCACTACATGCAATCGCACCACAAAATCCAGATTCGCCATCTTCTTCAAAGAATACATCATACTGTAGGGAATGAAGTGAGCAGACTTCAACAATCTATCTATTACAACCCAAACAGCATCACAACCTCGGCTGGAATGAGGCAAATGTGTAACGAAATCCATTGCTATGTGCTCCCAATTCCATTGGGGCACCTCTAAACTCTGCAATAAACCACCAGGTCTCATCCTTTCTGCCTTAACTTGCTGACAATTCAGGCAGCGTGCAACAAAATCAGCAACAAAGCTGCCCACCAAAAGTGCGGCTTCAAGGCATGGTACATATTCCTTGCACCAGGATGAACACTGTGTCTTCTACAGTGAGCTTCTCTCAAGATCTCCTCCTTCAGATCAATCAGATTTGACACTACCAACCTGCCACGAAATCTCAAACAACCATCAGACGAGACAGAATAATCTTCCAACTGTCCATTTTGAGCTTTCAACTTCAGCTCATGGATGTATGGATCTGTTCTTTGAGCTGCTCTAATATTCGCAACAATCTGTGGCTCAAGTTGGAAAGAAGATATCACAACATAATCCCCACCTCGGTACCGTCAACCAGTAGTGCTCGGATGCTCATGAACCTTCGAAATCTGCAACGAAGCCAACATTGCCACTTGAGCCTTCCTGCTCAATGCATCAGCAACTACATTCACTTTCCCAGGCTGATATTGGATCTCATAATTGAAATCTTTAAGCAGCTCCATCCATCTACGCTGTCTCATGTTCAAACCTGATGAGAAAAGAGATACTGAAGGCTCTTGTGGTTTGTATACACCACAAACTGCTCGCCATAGAGATAGTGGCGCCAAATCTTCAAAGCAAAGACCACTGCTGCCAACTCCAAATCATGAACTGGGCATCGAGTCTCATGCGGTTTCAACTGAAGAGAGCCATACGCAATGAATCGACCATTCTGCATCAAAACACAACCCAATCCATTAAGCGAAGCATCCGAACAAACCACAAAACCACCTGATCCTGAAGGCAAAGTAACACATGCGCTGAAGTTATATTCTCTTTGAGCAACAGAAAGCTGTTCTCACATTGCTCCGTCCACACAAATCTCTTGTCCTTTGGGTCAACTGTGTCATAGGCTTAGGTATGCTAGAAAAGCCCTCGATGAAACGTCGGTAATAGCTAGCCAGTCCCAAAAAGCTACGAATCTCTGAAATATTCTTGGGACGCTCCCAGTTTACAACAACCTCCACCTTACTGGGATCAACAGATATACCTTCAGCTGAAATTACATGACCCAGAAATACTACTCTGTCCAACCAAAACTCGCATTTGAAAAACTTAGCATACAGCTGCGAGTCTCGAAGTGTCTGGAGAACCAGCCTCAAATGCTCTTTATGCTGTATCGGAGTCTTCGAGTACACCAAAATATCATCGATAAACACAATCACAAACTGATCGATGGATTCTAAAAAGACTCGATTCATCAGGTCCATGAAAACTGCAGGGACATTCGTCAAACCAAAAGGCATAACCAAAAACTCATAATGCCCACACCTCGTACGAAACGCAGTTTTCGCAAAATATTTCTCTCGAATGTGCAACTGATGGTACCCCGAACACAGATCGTCGATGGATTCTAAAAGACTCGATTCATCAGGTCCATGAAACTGCAGGGACATTCGTCAAACCAAAAGGCATAACCAAAAACTCATAATGCCCACACCTCGTACGAAACGCAGTTTTCGCAAAATATTTCTCTCGAATGTGCAACTGATGGTACCCCGAACACAGATCGATCTTCGAATACGTGGCTGAACCCTGAATCTGATCAAACAAATCATCGATCCTTGGCAAAGGGTACTTATTCTGCACTGTAGCCTTATTCAGTTTCTAGAAGTCGATGCACATCCTCATCGAACCATCCTTCTTCTTTACAAACAGGATAGGCTCTCCCCACTGGGACATACTCAGCCTAATAAAGCCCTTCTCCAACAAGTCGCTAAGCTGTACCTTAAGCTCCCTCAACTCGGTTGGCGCTAAACGATACGAGGCTCACGAGATCGGAGCTGTACCAGGTACCAACTCAATGCTGAAGTCAATCTCCCTTTTCGGAGGAAAACTAGGAATCTCATCAAACACATCAAGGAAATCACGAGCGATCGGGATGTCACTAAGCTCCACACACAAGGAAAATGATGCATCTAAAGCATAGATCATAAATCCTATGCTCTCCAACGCAGAGACCAAATGAATCCTGACTGGGAATCGTGGCCATAGAAATTCTATTTCTCGCCAGACTGAGGCCTAAAATGCACAACGCCATGGAAACAATCCACGGTGGCCCTATAGCTAGACAACACATCCATTCCCACTATGCAATTGAAATCCTACATCACTAGCCTGATCAGATTCGCTATTAACACGTTCTCACTAAACCTAAGAATGCCATTCAACAAATCTCTTGGGAGAATAGGCTCGCACCGACAGGAGTCGTAACAGACACAACATCACACAAATAAGTGGTATGCAAACCATGCTCAAACACAAATGCATCAGCAATAAACGAATGAGATGCTCCTGTATAAACAATACACATGCAGGAAAATAAAAAACAGCACAAGTACCCGCAATCACTCCTCCTGGCGTTCCCTATGCTTGCTCTCTCGTCATGGCATTCACCTGGGCATGCTGGGGTCCTGAGAAATGAGGCTGGGAAGGGTGTCCAAAACACGAAGGACCAGGCTACTGGAACGGTCTAAACTGCATCTCCCCCACTCTCTGCTGCCGAACAGGGAAAGAATGACCTCTACCAGATCCCCCTGAACGACCCTGCGGTGGGGCAGCGGTGTGCTTAGATCCATCCAAAGGACACACCCGCGCAAAATGTCCATACCGCCCACAATTGTTGCACGTACCTTGCACCCCAACACACTACGCCGTAGAGTGTCTTCCTCCACACTGGCCACAGAACTCGACCCTTGGACTACTGCTGCTAGAACTTCCCGAACCGGAAAAACTAGAACCCAACTTCTTCTTGAACTGATGACCATGAGGTCTAAACCTGTGGCGTCAAGACTGTTGGGCTGTCTGCTGCTGAGGTGGCTGGGATGACTGGGAAGGTTGCACCCCCGGAACAATGGGACGGTTACCTTGCACCACCTACGGCCTAACACGAGACCTACGGTTCTGCAGTCCCTCCTCAATATCCATAGCCTTGTCCACTGCATCCGCATAACTAGTAGTACTTGCCAGCATCAAAGAATATAGATCCTCATTCAACCCCTCCAAGAACTTGTTCCTATTTGCCCTATCACGGCTAGAAACATGCGGAACATACGCCAGAAGAGAAGAAAATCTCTGGGCATACTCCCCCACAGACATAGTCCCCTGCACCAGGTTATCAAACTCACGCTCCCTGGCGTTAACATAGGACTCTGGGACGTACTCCTATCGGAAGGCAGTACAGAAACAGTTCCACGAGATTCCAACACTGGTCTCCTCTAGAGCTTGAGAAGCACCTCTCCACCAACGCTCAACATTTCTCCTCAACTGGAACGTAGCCAAACTCAACCTACGTTCGTCATCGTACCTCACACGATCAAACGACCCGATAACGTGCTGCAACCAGGACTCTGCATCGGAACTAGGCTCATCACCATTAAACATGTAACAACCGGACTTTTCTTAAAAGAAATCAAGAAATTTGGGGTTCAAATTGAAAGACCAAAAATTTTCGATCTTATCACACATAAAAGTCGTTACTAAAATTCTGGACTAAATTGCGAATAAACACAATTCATAACTGTTGAAGGAAGACACGGAACTATTACACATCTAAATCATAATAACATACGTGGAAATAATAGATGTCTGATAGAAATCTGATGATTCAAAAGAAACTGTATACATAGTTAAATATAGAGTCTGTACAGAATTTCTACAAAACAACGAAACTAGAAATCTGATACTACAAAACTACGACTAGAGTTTTTGTACAACAAAACAAGGTCTGGAAGAAACAATGAAATCTGATGTCCATGATAAATACATCCTTCCTTTCTGATCATCTCCCTCCAGCTCTTTACTGCTCATTACCTGCACTCAATGAAAACTAGTGAGCCAAATGCTCAGCAGGTAAAATCTGGAATAACAAAATCATGCAATAGAACTGAAATCTGAAATTCTAAATACATAACTGAGGTCTGAATACGCTTTAGAATGAACAAGCGCAATAAAATATCTGAGAAATCTGATAGAAACTGAAAGCATAAAACAAATATGAGTTCCGAAAACATTTTCTTTAAACATACTCTAGAGCTGTGATAAAAATCACACTTGCGCTCTTCTTTCTATTTTTTGAAATTATGACAACACTTTAAACATTTGGTCCAATTCGTTTGATCAAACTCCTGATATCAGTCTCTTAGCACTTGGCTCATGGTGAAGGGATATACAGATCCATCGACCTATACACCTGATCCCTCCTCCGTTGAAAGGGCACACGGTTCGTCAGTCGCGCACTCACCCTTCCTCTGGGGACCGTCTTTGTTGTCATAACTTAAAAAATTTTCTAAAACAACGTTCTGCTCTTTCTTTTCTTTCTTAAAATCTGTTTTCTTTCTCTCTTGTACGAATTACTGGTTTTTCATTTGTCTAATGATGTTCTGGAACTTCAAGGGATTTATCTGTAAAACTTGCGAAGATGAAAACTGAATAAAATCTCTCAAATCTGTTCAATTGAATCGAATAATTCTTTCGAATTGAAGCGGAAATGAATAGGAATCAAATTCTGGAATTTCGTTATCTGTTAAAGAAATGAACAGTAACTATCTGATGAAGAAAATGAACAGTAACTATCTGTTGAAGAAATGAACAGTAAGTAACTGTCTACAGACTCTCTGGAAAGACACGAACAAATGTTGGATCTGTTTTGACAGATCCTAATTAAGTTTTGAATTACACAAAACCTATTATTGTGTTTGAACAGTAACTATCTGTTGAAGAAATGAACAGTAAGTAACTGTCTACAGACTCTCTGGAAAGACACGAACAAATGTTGGATCTGTTTTGACAGATCCTAATTAAGTTTTGAATTACACAAAACCTATTATTGTGTTTCTAACAATTCTACCTAAGTGCACAGGATTTAGGAACGAAGAAGATTCAGCAGGAAGAAGCTTATTGCGCAAAGAAGAGAAGCAGCTATATTTGTCCAGCCGATGGTTCGCAATATTATCTATCAGCAGTTGGTTTGGTGTTCATAAGAATCGGCAGTTGAAGTAGCAATGGAGAAGTCCAGAGTTAAATCAGTTGTTCGTAATCAGGCGATGGCCAAGAATGATTCAGCTGGAGCATAATGAACCAGCTGGAACGATGAACCAGCTGCTAGTGCTAAAGAGCGAAGTGAACCAGCTGGTACATGTATTGAGAATCTTGCTGGAGATTTTGATCGAAGAAGAAGATTCCAATTATAAGTACTGTTGATGAATCTATTAACAGTCGCTATTCAAGAAGAAGAAGAATTGCGAGCTGGAGCTAGAGCTGGATTGATGAAGAAATCAGCTGGAGCGCTAAGAGTAGATGACATCAGCAGTGACGTCATCATTCAGCAGGAAGCTACAGTGATCAGCAGGAAGATTCAGCAGATGAGAAGAGATGCGATAGATGTGGAATGAGCTGTGATGACATCAGCCTTGATGTCATCACAATCAGCAGTTGGCTATCGAGCAGAT
>KQ988032.1:87970-102196 GCA_001598015.1 Dorcoceras hygrometricum
CGTTGTTTGAACTGCCAGATGGTTAAGGCCGAAAGGATGAGACCTGGTGGTCTGTTGCAGAGTTTAGAGGTGCCCCAATGGAATTGGGTAGCACATTGAGATGGATTTCGTAACGCATTTGCCTCGTTCCAGCCAGGGTGCGATGCTGTTTGGGTAGCTGTAGACCGTTTGTCTAAGTCTGCACATTTCATTCCCTATGGGATGACCTTCTCGTTGAAGAAGATGGCGAAGCTGTACGTTGATTTTGTTGTTAGATTGCACGGTGTGCCTGTTTCAATCGTGTCTGACCGAGATCCGAGGTTTACTTCCAGATTTTGGAAGAGTTTGCAGACAGCTTTGGGCACTAGATTGGCTATGAGTACCGCGTATCATCCCCAGACAGATGGCCAATCTGAGCGAACTATCCAGACGTTAGAGGATATGTTGCGTGCTATTGTGTTGGATTTCGGAGGTAGTTGGCAAGACACGTTGTCTTTGGTTGAGTTTTCGTATAATAACAGCTACCAAGTGACGATTGGCATGGCGCCTTTTGAGGCTTTGTATGGCCGCAAGTGCAGATCGCCAGTGTGTTGGGAAGAAGTGGGGGAGAAGCAGCTATCTGCCCCTGACTTTGTGCAGCAGATGAAAGATCACGTCGATCTTATTAGACAGCGGATGAAAGCTGCCCAGGATCACCAAGCCAGTTATGCGAATAAGAGGCGTCGACCTCTTGAGTTTCAGGTTGGCGATCGTGTATTTCTCAAGGTTTCTCCGTTTCGTAGTGTGATGCGCTTTGGACGCAAGGGAAAGTTAGCCCCTCGTTACGTTGGTCCGTATGAGATTGTCGAGAGGATTGGCCCTTTGGCGTATCGTCTGTTGTTGCCGTCCGAGTTATCTTCTCTGCATGACGTCTTTCACGTTTCCATGTTGAGGAAGTACGAGCCAGATCCGTCTCATGTGCTTGGAACTGACGAGGTAGAGCTAGATCAGTCGTTGAGCTATCAGGAATACCCTTTGCAGATCCTTGGCAGAAAAGAGAAACAGTTGAGGAATAAGACCATTTCTTTAGTAATGGTGCAGTGGAGCAAGCATGGTAGGGAAGAAGCTACTTGGGAGCTAGAAGAGAAGATGCAGCGCGAGTGGCCGCATCTGTTTGAGTAGCTGTTGAGATATATTTTCCAGTAGCTAGTAGTTTTTGCTGTTTTTCCTTCCTTAGTTGTTGTGACTTGATTGCTCCGTTATCTTGAACTCTTGGCCTTGTGTTGGGCGAATTTCTGTTTAGTTTCTTGTTGTTGCTTCGAGTTTCAGTTGTTGTGTGATGCTTTCAGAATTGTTGTTTGATTTCGAGGACGAAATCCTTTTTTAGTGGGGGAGAAATGTGAGACCTGGATTTGTATTAAGATTTTTTTGTTGATTGTACTGGTTTTTGGGAGTTTTCTGCTGGTTAAATCTTTGTTTGAGAGTTTGTTTGGCATTTTCGGGTTTGAAATAGAATTTGGAGCAATTCTGGAAGTTTTCGTGTTTTTGAGATTTTCGAGTATCAGCTGGTTTTGTGGGCTAGCAGCTGGTCGGTGATGAATCCAGTCTTGCGACTGGATACTCAGCTGCTGGTATAGTATGCGACGTCGTTTGAGTAAGTTGGTGCGACGCCGTTTGAGAACCAACCGTTAGTTATTTTATCGATTGTTGGAGAAATCAGCTGTGGGTTCTTGCGTCTGCTGGTTTGGGAAATTGTTGGTGTCGACTGGTTTTGTCGGTGGACAATTATTGGTATTGATTTCCAGTCGTTGCAAGTGCTATTTATAGGAAGATTTGGTCTTCGAATTGCGGTATCAATTCCATAGTTAGCAAATATTTCCAACCTTTCGTTCCTTATCTTTCGAACCCTAGAACACTGTTCAGCCGTGAGATTTCCGGCGATTTCCCGTCGTTTCCGGTGGTTGTTTTGCTCGTGCGAGGTAGCGTTGGACTCCTCTTGAGAAGCTCTTCCAATTCATACCAGTTTTAGAAGCTGTAATTGGCTAGTCGAGGAACGCGAAGTTGCTGCCGTTCGAGTGTTGCGTCGATTTGGTAGAGCTACGTTCTGGTTTTCGGATTTTACCAGAGTCTTCAGGATTTCTCGTAGTGTTAGTTGTTGACTCAGTATAAGGTACGGATTTGAGCTTGATTTACAGCGAAGTTATGGCTTGGATGAATTGTAGTCGCTGGTATGTGTAATTGCCGTGCCTGCTGGTTGTGTCCTGTTGAGGATTGTGTATGCTATTTGTGTATTTACTGCGTTGCATATGTTTATATGCTTGCATTCCCGCATGTTGCATACACGCATGGTATTCCTTTCCAGTTTTGGTAGTCTTTGTACCATTGTTGTATTGTTGTTATTTCTTACCAGGATGTGAGGGCGAGCGGCAATACCGCACTCTCATCTCCCTGCTGGGATCGTAGCCACCATGCGCCGAGTGGTTAACTACCACAGTTCATGGGCGAGGCAACAACAGGTCGAGCTGTTTGATGCATCCGGTAAGTGGGTGTAGTATCATGGCGAGTGGCTCACTACCACACTGTGAACACACCCGTGGCCACTGTATGTTGTTGGTAATTCTTGGAGCTATGTTTGAGTTCCTTAGCTCCCTTGTGGGTCGAGCTTTCCGTGTTCTTCGGCGTCTCATGCATAGCACCTGCATTTTATTCCTTGCTGTTTAATTCTGTTGTATTATTGCTCTCCGTACTGGGGTTTAACCCCATGTCCCTCCGGGGCTTGGTTTGTTTCTTTGTTGCGTTGTTTTCAGGAAACATAGGTCCTACAGCTGGTTGTGGTTTCAACCCAGCTGGTGGTGCCCCAGGAGGTGGCTAGTGTGTCCCAGTAGCATATAGCATATTGTAGGATCGAGCGCTTGCCGCTTTACCAAAAGCTATAGCTAGTGGTAACGGTGCAACTCCAATCTTTTTAAACCGTATAGCAACACAAGCGCCACGTTTCGATCGCTCTACCTAGCAGGGGCAATCATTGCACCTCAACAATCCCCCTCCCAATAATTGCACTCCTTGCAATCAATGGGAATCGAACCCGTGACCTTGGCTCTGATACCAATTGTAGGATCGAGCGCTTGCCGCTTTACCAAAAGCTATAGCTAGTGGTAACGGTGCAACTCCAATCTTTTTAAACCGTATAGCAACACAAGCGCCACGTTTCGATCGCTCTACCTAGCAGGGGCAATCATTGCACCTCAACAATTGTTAGCCAGGGGGATGCTCTGCGCTTTGTTGTTGTACCCGTAGGGGAATATGATACATATTTGATTTATGTATGCTTTGTTGTTGATTGTTTTATGAATTGGGAAACTTATTTTAAGTATTGTTGTATTTTTAATTATATGTTTAAAACCGTCGGGCCTAAAAGCAAAAATTTTATCCACTTTTTGATAGCTTTCGCATGTGTTTATCTGTTGTTAGCACGAGGCCTGACAATTATGGTTGGAGCAACCAGATGTCACCCATACGCTGTCGTTTTGACTAGCGCGCGAGGATTTGCATTAGCGCTGTGAATTCTGTTAGATTGTAAGCGCTGGTTTGAGAAATCTGGTTGGCGCAAATTCGTGATGCAGGAATCTGTTTCAGTCGGGAGTTGTCTTATTCGAAAGAGATTGAATTGAGAATTTAAATATAAGCGTTGAGTTACACTTAGAGCATTTTACACCCGATATTTCTTATCCTCTTCTCTGTTGAAACCCTCGACCGACACTGTTCATCCGAACATTTCATCCCTAGATTTCAGCAGATTCCAGCCTCTGTTTTTGATGATTTTTGTGGCGCTGGATTCCCCTCGCTTAGCTCTTTCAATTGCTACCTAGTTGGAACCCTGAATTAGCGTTGGAGTGGAAGCGCAAAGCTACTGGTGTTCGAAGCTTTTTGGAGAAGTCTGTTCTGTGTGTTCTCCTGCTGGTTTAAGCTTTGGGGTGAGCATTTCTCGTTGAATTGAGCTTGGTCTAGTAGTTAATACCTGCGTAGATTTGTTTAGAACTTGAGTATAGTTCTGGACGTAGGTATTAGAGTGTACATGTTCTAATTTATGCTTGAGTTAAGCTGATTTGTGAGGCTCCGTGACAGATTTGAGCTCGCAAGAAGTGTCTGCCGTGAATTGCGAAGCCAGAAGAAATCTGTTTCGCCGGCCGTGAGTTTCTACCGTGCATTAAGAGATCTGTTAAGGTAGATTTGAGCAGAAAGGTACGAATTGAGCAGCTCTTAGCAGCTTTGAGCGTGGACATGACTATATTTCGTGTTATGAAATCTGTTGAATTGTTGGTATGTGTTTACGTGGAACAGTTGCTGAATTGATTGAGTTGTACCTTCTGTTTTCACGTATTATGCCTTGTATGCATTGAGCATTGATATTGATTGGCATACATGCATACATCTTGAGCTTGAATTGACAGATTGATTTATGACCTGATTGAGAGCCACGTTGTGACTGGCCGATAGATGTGTCGTGCCCGAAAAGTTCAACTCTATCATCGAAGTGGTGACTACCGGATTCGAGAGTCTACCACCAAGCTGTGATGGGCTGACGGGCCCGATGATCACGGACCGATGATTTCCACCGGCTGATTGACTGTGCGTGGTATAGAGGCTTGACTGAGATGATTGCCAGTTGATACACTGGTCTAGCTATCCGATCCTTGATAACCCTCATGCATTTCATAGCATCGATTATGGCATGTTGCATGATTAGCTGTTTTGATAGCTCTTCGTACTGAGGCTTGACCTCATATTTGTTTTCCTACTTTGTGTTGTTTAGGTCTGTGTATTTGCAGGATCTTCAGGTAACCAATCTGGACAGAGTGGAGGTTCAGCTGGTCGATCCCCGTTTTCTTGAGTCCCAGTCTATTTATGATATGTATTGAACCGGGGGATGCCCTGTGTTTTATTGTATTTGGGGATCTGTATTTTGAATTGAATATTGTTGTTACCTGATTGTGGGAGTTTGAGTTAACTCTTATTTTGATTATGAATATTTTGAATGATGTTTTAAGTTCAGGCCAAATTATATTTCAAAAATTTTTAAGCCCGTTTTTACGCTTCCGTGATTATGTGCTTAATTGTGCTATTATCTTTCAGTGATTAGCACGGGGCCTGACAGTAGAAATCCAGCCAACCACCAACACTCCGACAGTCTTCTTCGAAAAACTTTAAAAGTCTTTTGTTTGGTTTCTTGAGAGAGAGCACCGCTTAAAAGTAATTTGATTTGAAGATAATGATGCATGAAGCAGCTAACATCCTATATATATGATGTAAATGCCTAGAGAAGAAACACATTAAATCAATATGCCAAAATCTTCTAAAAGCGTACTCTGTTTTAAAATAAAATGATGCACATGGAAACCGAACGATTTTAGTTAAAATAAAAGGATTCGATCGACTTGCTATAATCGGCTAAACAGCTGCTGCAATCGCATTCTAACATCTGAAATCTGAAACTCGATTAAATCAAGAGTTAAATAGAATAGCATTGTAATCCCTCAATCTCATAACTTTCTAATTTGTGGCCTCTAAAATATCTGGACATTACAATCTACCCCCCTTAAAAAAATTTCGTCCTCGAAATTTCTTACTTGAAGAGATCTGGGTAGCTTTTCTACAAATATCTGACTCACTTTCTCACATAATTTCTCTTTCAGTGTGATTTACCCACTGCATCTTAATCATAGGGATGTTTCTATTCCTTAACTTACGGTTTTCTCTTGAAAGAATCTTTACTAGAACTTCTTCATAAGTTAAGTCTAACGCTACTTAAATAGGTTCCTATCTGAGCATCTAATTCAACTATAAGAGACGCATCGCTGAAATAAAATCAGACGCAACAAAGTGGAACCGTATTTGGAAACAAAACAGATCTTTTACTGTTCACCAACATATATATACAAACAGACGTGACTCTGAAACAGACGTAGTAGATGAAACGATTTCGCTGAAGTATGAAACATATATGATGACGTAAGAATATCTGCTAACATGAATAAACAGACGTAAGAATATCTGTTATCAGTCGTGACTCTAAATAAATGAAACGATGTCGTTTGCACAACAAACAGACATATGAACAGTGCAACTGCTGGTCAAAACGATGGAATGCAACTGCTGATGAATTACAAATGCAACAGCTGAAATGTAACTGCTGAATTTAAATATGAAATTCAATCGCTGACATAGGAAACGAAATCTGAATAAAAACTTGGTGTTGCAACATCAAACGACAGCTACGCTATCAGCTGTTGTCTATCAAACCAGACTTTATACTGATTCGACTAACAAGTACCGATTACATAGCGTCAAGTTCTGGTATTACCATCCACCGGAAGATGAACAATCATAAACATACGGGAATCAAACTCGAACTCCTCACGGCGAAGCACTGGGTTTGACGAAACTCTTGCCTAACAATTCCTGGAACTGATCTTTTAATCCTTTCCTTTTTCTTAGGGGCAATCAATACAGAGGCTTAAAAATTGGAAAAGCTTCTGGTACCAAATCAATAGTAAACTCTAACTCAAAGGGATCTGAACACAGTACTCTACTTCTATATCTTCTAGGTTAACTATAAATTTCTTAACAAACCTATCTGATACAAAAAAATAAGTGTTGGGGATTCGGATCACGCTCCCCGACGAGGCAGCGGAAGAACATAGAATAAACAGCCGGGAGACGATCAATACGATTATAACAAATTCATATTTCATACATAGGGTGTTCAAAACACTACCTTGCTGGCACTTGTGCCTGGCTCCAACCGTAGTTACAATAACATCGGCTCTTCTCGGTAGATTGCGGTAGATATCGCCAATCCGGTCCACGACCAGAAACGGGACTCCTTCATCAGCCTGCACTAGAAGGACTGACGAGATCTGCACGAACGGATTCTCCTCGTCGAATTGACTGGAAACGATTTTCAGGCGAAGACGGGCGGCGGCGCACGTGGGCGGCGGCGACGACGGCGTATATGGAGAGGAGGGGCGGCTATTTGCTTCTAGGGTTAGGGTTAATTTTTGGTCTAGTATGTCATAAGTGAAGCTTAGTCTAATTAAATAGACTTAAGTGTTGGACTTGGACCGGCCCAACGGGCCCGGGTCCAACAGATGAACATTCATTTCATCTCCACCACCGAGACTTCACCGTAACTCCGATCGCCGATCAGATCGGACCGATCGATTCAATTTCCAAAACTGAACACTATGATCTGAAAAACCGTTTTTCAGAACCCCAGCGCAAAATGACCGTTTTGCCCCTCAACAGCGGGAAACCCCGGTTTGACCCCTGTTGACTTTCAGGAAGTCGCACTCCCCAAAATCCTCTTCTTGTGCTCAACACATTGAGCTGAGTATCCGTGCAGGAATCTCGAATCCAGTACTTGTGTGACCCTCAATGGTTCAGGGATACAGCTAGCCGTGGGCCCACAACCATTGTGGCTCCGGAATCACAATTCCGGACTTGCCCAACGGATCATGGTAAAGCGTCTAGCAACATCGCCCCATGATCCCCTAGGTATCACTGATAGTGCCTGCAAGAACCAGTTGGTCGTGGTTAGCATACAGTACGGTCCTTTCAATCCATATATCCCGATCAGATCAACGACCATTGGTAAATCGAGAGTCGCTATAGATCCGATAGCTGTGCATACATCTTGGAGATCGAATAGTGACATCGCGAGTGTAACTAGGTAAACACATTTACCTAAAACACTTCTAGTACTCTGGCCAGAGATTTATACACTATTATCCCCTCAGATAGCATAGGATATCCACGCATGTGTGCGAGCGGTGAATCCTCGACAATGATGCATCGACTCCTACATGCATCGGGGTCTCACCCGAATCCCGATGCCTTATGACCCCAAGTCGAGTCGGCAAATGGGTCAAAAGTGAGATGCCTATCATGTAGAGTCTCAATGACGTTTCGAGTCGTGAGGACTAATCAGTACAACCAAGACCTCGGACTTATCCACTCGACAAATGGTAACCACTTGGAAAGTCCGAAGGATGGTAGTTCGATAGATCACCGGGTCACTATCTATCTGCATGCTCAGAACATCACAATGTTCCCTACCAATGAAACATGGTACTTCGTATCGCAGATACTAGTCTCGAACTCGGGCGGCTTTATCCTCATTTTGACGGCCCAATCGACTAGGAACATGTTTAGAATACACAGCGACTATTAGATGTGTTTCATGATGATAGCCGTCATACCCACTATCACATCTAACATACGCTTTAGTGTAATCTAGGTCTTTACTCAACACAATTGTAAATCATTACACACATAATGAAAGTAAAGAATGCCATATAAAAGAATGCGAATATTATATATAAAGATCTTTTGTACAAGAGTCAATGAAAACCCACATGCCACAAGTTGGCTAGTTGGGCATCTACTCTAACAATCTCCCACTTGCCTAAAGCCAACTACTCATCAGACGCAGTCCCATTGTTTCGCGATTGTTTTTCAAACAACGGTCCAGGCAAGGGCTTCGTAAGTGGATCAGCAACGTTGTCCGCAGAGGCGACTCTCTCAACTGCTATGTCGCCTCTAGCCACAATATCCCGGATTATGTGGTATTTCCTCAGTATGTGTTTGGATCTTTGGTGAGACCTAGTCTCCTTTGCTTGTGCAACGGCACCCGTGTTGTCGCAGTACACCGGGGCTGGACCAACTCCCTTAGGAATGACGCCCAACTCTTGGACGAAATTCCTTATCCAAACGGCCTCCTTAGCAGCAGCTGATGCTGCAATGTACTCAGCCTCAGTGGTTGAATCCGCGATGGTGTCTTGCTTGGAACTCTTCCAAGAGACAGCACCACCATTTAGCATGAATACAAATCTAGAGGTTGATTTCGAATCATCCACGTCACACTGGAAGCTAGAATCAGTGTAGCCTTCCAGTTTCAGTTCACCACCCCCGTAGACTATGAACATATTCTTAGTCCTTCGTAAGTACTTAATAATATCCTTCACGGCCTTCCAATGCAATTGGTCGGGGTTGGCCTGGTAGCGGCTCATGACACTCAGAGCATATGCGAATTCCGGTCTAGTCTAGATCATGCCATACATAATACTACCTATAGCCGAGGCATATGGTACACGTGCCATATTCTCTATCTCCTCATCAGTCTTTGGACACATAGACTTGGATAGAGTGACCCCGTGGCACATAGGTAGGTGTCCTTCTCTTGGACTCTTCCATAGAGAACCTCTTAAGTATGGTATCGATGTAGGTAGCTTGGGTGAGTCCGAGCATCCATTTAGATCTATCCCGATAGATCTGTATTCCAAGAATATATGATGCTTCACCCATGTCCTTCATCGAAAATATACTATACAACCATACTTTAGTTGACTGCAGCATTCCTACATCATTCCCAATGAGTAGAATGTCATCAACATAAAGTACGAGGAACGTCACAGCGCTTTTAACTACCTTTTTATAGACACATGGCTCCTCGGGATTCTTGATGAAACCAAATTCCTTAATTGTTTCATCGAATCTCAGGTTCCAACTTCGCGATGCTTGTTTGAGACCGTAGATCGATCTCTGAAGCTTGCATACCTTATGCTCGCTTCCAACAGATGTGAAACCCTCAGGCTGCGTCATATAGATCTCTTCCTTAATGTTTCCATTAAGGAACGCAGTTTTCACATCCATTTGCCATATCTCATAGTCGTACCATGCGGCTATGGCTAACAATATTCTAATTGACTTGAACATTGCGACGGGCGAGAAGGTTTCATCATAGTCAACACCTTGAATTTGAGTGTAACCTTTCGCGACCAGTCGTGCCTTGTAGGTCATTACCTTACCATCAGGCCCAAGTTTCCTCTTGTACACCCATTTGCAACCAATAGGAACGATTCCTTCGGGAGGGTTAACAAGAGTCCAAACTTGGTTGGCATGCATTGAGTCAAACTCAGACTGCATTGCTTCAAGCCATAAGTTAGAATCAGCATCGGAAATTGCCTCCTTGAAAGTTCTTGGATCAGATCCAACAACTTGATCACCTTGATCATCTTCAAGGAGAAAACCATATCTCTCAGGAGCTCTAGGGATCCTTTCGGATCTCCTAGGTGCGACCATTTCGGTATTGGCTCTGCAGGTGCAGGAGACTCACCTGGTACTTCAATTGGTTCTCGAACCTCTTTGAGTTCTACTATTTTTCCCTTTCTATCAAGTAGAAATTCCCTTTCCATAAAGGTGGAATTCCTATGAAACAAACACTTTTGTTTCGCTGGGATAGTAGAAATAATATCCAATGGAATTCTTTGGATACCCAATGAAGTAGCATAAGATGGATCTCTTATCCAGCTTATCTCCCACTGTCTGCTTCACGTAAGCAGGACATCCCCAAATCCTCATAAATGAGTACTTGGGTGGTTTGCCCATCCATATCTCATACGGAGTTTTATCCACTGCCTTGGTGTGGACATTGTTCAACAACATGACCGCTGTTTCGAGCGCATAGCCCCAAAACGAGGTCGGAAGCTTAGTGAAGCTCATCATAGATCGAACCATGTCCAACAAGGTCCGATTACGACGCTCCGCTACACCATTGATCTGCGGTGTGGCCGGAGGGGTCCACTGTGAGAGAATCCCATTCTCTTTCAGATAGTCTTGAAACTCAGTACTTAAGTATTCACCACCTCGATCAGATCGGAGTACCTCAATACTTTTGCCTAAATGATTTTCTACTTCAGCCTTGAATTCCTTGAACCTTTCAAAGGATTCAGACTTGTACTTCATCAAGTACAAGTACCCATACCTAGAGTAATCGTCGGTAAAGGTGATGAAGTATGTGTGACCATATTTAGTACCAATACTAAACGGGCCGCACACATCAGTATGGATCAAATCCAATAGGCCTTGGGCGCGTTCACCCTTGCCCTTGAAGGGTTGCTTGGTCTTCTTTCCTTTCAGACAAGATTCATAAGTCGGTAGGGAGTTGATGTCTGACAGATCAAACAAGTCACTCCTAACTAACTTGTTCATCCTACTTAGGGAAATGTGACCTAGCCTAGCGTGCCAAAGTTGTGCTGGGTTCAAGTCATCGTGTTTCCGTTTAATCGTTGTTGTGTGTGCTTTGACATCGTGAGTTGGAACGTCTTTTAATTTTAAGGTGTATAAATCGTTTTCGCGTTCCCCAATTCCAATTAAACATTCATTCTTGTAAATATTGCAAATCGAATTAGCAAACATACAAGAATATCCATCTCTATCAAGCATAGGAATAGAAATAATGTTTTTAATTAATTCAGGAACAAATAAAACGTCTCGTAACAACAACTTAAAATTTGAAGACAGAAATAAACAAATATCCCCTATAGCTACTGCAGCAACTCTTGCTCCATTTCCAAGCCTCAAGTGGGTCTCACCCTCTCTAAGACGTCGAATTATTGTCATCACCTGCAAATCATTGCAGATATGAGATCCACATCCGGTATCAAGTACCCAAGAAGTTGAATTTAGAGACATATTTATTTCAATATAGAACATACCTTTTGCAGTTCGCAACTGCTCGAGGTACTCCTTGCAGTTCCTCCTCCAATGCCCAGCCTTGTGGAAGTGGTGGCAAACGTCCTCGCTCTTGTTTGGCTTAGAAGCCTTTGCCTTTGGCTTCTTGGCAGACTTTTCCTCTTTCGCAGGAGCAGAACGCTTCTTGCTCTTGCGTCTGGGTCTCTTCTTCGCAGAGGAAGAAGAACCTAGAAGGAGGACGGGTTTGTCCTTCTTTATAGTCCCCTCAAACACTACAAGCATGTTCACCACCTCTTCAAGGGTGGCTTCCAGCTTGTTCATGTTAAAGTTGACCACAAAGGGGTCAAATGCAGCGGGTAGCGAGAGGAGAAGTACATCCACCGACAGCTCGTGTGGAAGCGCGATATCAAGGCCCGACAGCTTTTCAACGAGCCCAATCGTACGAACCCCATGCTCGCGGACCGAAGTCCCATCGCGCATGCGGCTCGTCATCAGCTCCTTGACAACCGTGAACCTCTCATGTCGAGAGTTCTCCCCGTACAGTTCCTTGAGATGAAAAAGTATGACAGAGGCATACTTTGTCTTCTCAAAGCGCCGTTGCATTTCATTGGAAATCGATGCCATCACATAGCATCGAGCTTTAACCTCGTCGTCACGCCATTGGTTAAGCGTAATCAGCTCCTCAGGGCAGATATTGGCAGGGGTTTCCTTCGGAGGGGACTTCTCTATCGTATAGAGAAGCTTCTCCGAAGCCAATACAAGATTAAGGTTGCGGAGCCAGTCTTGGTAGTTTATACCGGTGAACCTGTTGCTATCCAGTATAGCAGCAAGCGGGTTTTTCATCGAAACCATTTTATATAGCAGTTATAATGAAAAGAAAACAGACATACATTACTAACTATATATAAAATAAACGCTAAGACATAAAACATGGTTGTTTAGTTTTATGAATTACCCTCCCACTATTTTAACGATTTCACCATCCTCTAATGAAATCGAGAAAACAGGTTTCTTTAGTGGGTACACGGAGCCCAATCAAGCGATCATGGACCCGAATAATATCAGCCATCCATGACCCCCAAAAGGTAGTTTCCGATTGCAGCCGGTGCAACCTCCATGTATGTCCAGTAAGGACCCAATAATATGACGCCGTTTACTATCACGTGTCAAGATGACCCATCAATGTTGAGTCGTGAAGGACGGTCCCCTTAACGTCCCCAATAATATGAGCCAACGTTAAAACATGACCCCCAATATGAGCCGGGCTATGTATACGGGTAGCATCGACGTACACCCATTGTTGATGGAAGGTAGGGTTAATTTAAACAATTTAATTTTACCCTTTAGGCCACGCACGGCGGCGTCCAGTGACTTTAACTTCAATGTTTTGCTCGTTCGATCTGAAAATTTACAATTTTGATACAATATGGCATAAAGTATTGATCAGATCCGAAAAACACTGGCTCTGATACGGCTGTTGGGGATCCGGATCCGCCCCCGGCGAGGCAGCGGAAGAACAGAAAATATACAGCCGGGAGACGATCAATACAAAAATAACAATACAAATATCGTCATTCATAGGGTGTTCAAAACCACTATCTTGCTGGCACTTGTGCCTGGCTCCAACCGTAGTTACAATAACGTCGGCTCTTCTCGGTAGATATCGCCAATCCGGTCCATGACCAGAAATGAGACTCCTTCGTCAGCCTGCACTAGAAGGACTGACGAGATCAGCACGAACGGATTCTCCTCGTCGAATTAGCCAGAAACGATTTTCCGGCGAAGACGGGCGTCGGCGGCGGCGGCGGCGGCGGCGGCTTGAGAGAGGAGAGGAGGGGTGGCGGTTTCTAGGTTTTGGGTTAGTGATGTTGTGTCAAGTTTTAAGTGAAGCTTAGTCTAATTAAATAGACTTAGGTGTTGGACTTGGATCGGCCCAACGGGCCCGGGTCCAACGATGAACATTCAGTTCATCTCCACCACCGAGACTTCATCGTAACTCCAATCGCCGATCAGATCGGACCGATCGATTCAGTTTCCAAAACTGAACGCCATGATCTGAAAAACCGTTTTTCAGAACCCCAGTGCAAAATGACCGTTTTGCCCCTCAACAGCAGGAAACCCCGGTTTGACCCCTGTTAACTTTCAGGAAGTCGCACTTCCCGAAACCATCTTCTCGTGCTCAACACATTGAGCTGAGTATCCGTGTGGGAATCTTGAATCTAGTACTTGTGTGACCCTCAATGGTTCAGGGATACAGCTAGCCGTGGGCCCACAACCATTGTGGCTCCGGAATCACAATTTCGGAACTGCCCAACGGATCATGGTAAAGCGTCTAGCAACATCGCCCCATGATCCCCTAGGTATCACTGATAGTGCCTGCAAGAACCATTTGGTCGTGGTTAGCGTACAGTACGGTCCTTTCAATCCATATATCCCGATCAGATCAACGACCATTGGTAAATCGAGAGTCGCTATAGATCCGATAGCTATGCATACATCTTGGAGATCGAATAGTGACATCGCGAGTGTAACTAGGTAAACACATTTACCTAAAACACTTCTAGTACTCTGTCCAGAGATTTATAAACTATTATCCCCTCAGATAGCATAGGATATCCACGCATGTCTGCGAGCGGTGAATCCTCGACAACGATGCATCGACTCCTACATGCATCGGGGTCTCACCCAATCCCGACGCCTGCATCTCCCACTTGCCCTAAAGCCAACTACTCATCA
>KQ988032.1:102931-122758 GCA_001598015.1 Dorcoceras hygrometricum
GATCCGATAGCTATGCATACATCTTGGAGATCGAATAGTGACATCGCGAGTGTAACTAGGTAAACACATTTACCTAAAACACTTCTAGTACTCTGTCCAGAGATTTATAAACTATTATCCCCTCAGATAGCATAGGATATCCACGCATGTCTGCGAGCGGTGAATCCTCGACAACGATGCATCGACTCCTACATGCATCGGGGTCTCACCCAATCCAAAGTGAGACGCCTATCATGTAGAGTCTCAATGACGTTTCGAGTCGTGAGGACTAATCAGTACAACCAAGACCTCGGACTTATCCACTCGACAAATGGTAACCACTTGGAAAGTCCGAACGAGGGTAGTTCGATAGATCACCAGGTCACTATCTATCTGCATGCTCAGAACATCACAATGTTCCCTACCAATGAAACATGGTACTTCGCATCGCAGATACTAGTCTCGAACTCGGGCGTCCTTATACTCATTTTGACGGCCCAATCGACTAGGAACATGTTCAGAATACACAGTGACTATTAGATGTGTTTCATGATAGCCGTCATACCCACTACACATCTAACATACGCTTTAGTGTATTCTAGGTCTTTACTCAACGCAATTGTAAATCATTACACACATAATGAAAGTTAAAGAACGCCATATAAATAAATGCGAATATCATATATAAAGACTGTTTCATACAAGAGTCTATAAACCCACACGCCACAAGTTGGCTAGTTGGACATCTACTCTAACAGCTAGATTCCAGTAGTTTGTAGATTTTGGCTGTATTTCTTCCCTAGTTGTTGTTAATTGTTTGCTCAGTTATCTTGAACTCTTGGCCATGTGTTAGACGAGTTCCTGTTTTGTATTTTGCTGCTGTGTTGTGTTCCAGAGTTGTTGTTGTGATTTCGAGGACGAAATCCTTTTTAGTGGGGGAGAAATGTGAGACCTGGAAATGTAATTAAGATTATTTGTTGGAATTAATCGGTTTTTGGAGATTTCTGGAGGTTCAGATCTCTGTTTGGATGTTTTGTTTGCATTTTCGGGTCAGATTTCACATTTAGAGCAGATCTGGAAATTTCGGAATTTTTCGAGTTTGAAATATGTTGGCAGATTTGCTGACGTCATGTTTTCTGTTGCGCTACGCAATTGCTGACTTAAGCTTTGCTGTTGAAGTATTGGTTGAGTTAGCAATCAGATGTGATGACGTAAGGTTATCTGTTAGTGCTTGTGTTATTTTGGATGTTGGCAGCAAGTTCCTGTAGCGTGAAGGAAACGGTACCGTTTTGGTTAATGCTTGTGGGAGAGATCTGTTGCCAGCGATCGATGTTCAAGTGTTTAGCGTGCTGTCTTCAGATTTGCTACGTGTGCGATGCTACATCGTTTGATTCAATTGAAACGCTGTGTTTTGGTTGATGCGTGTAGAAACCAGCCGATGGTTTTAGGCGACCAGCTGATGGCAGATTCGATGACGTAAGTGGTGCGACGTCGTTTTGAATAGCGCTTGTTACCTTGCGTTCGGTTGCTGGTGTGAGCTTTGTATTGTTGAAGAAGCTGTTGGGTATTTCTTCGTCAGCTTTGCACTGTTCCCTTTACTGTCAGCAGCTTGCGATATCTGTTAGTGTCGGTGGATTTTATATCAGTTTTCTCGCGTGTATTTAAGGAAGACTTGGTCTTCGATTTCAAGCACCAGATCCCATAATTAGCAAAATATTATCTTGGTTGTCGACCTCTGTTCTTCGAACCCTAGTACTGTTCACCGTGAGCTTTTCCGGTGAATTCCCATCGTTGCCGGCCATTGCTTGATACGTTCAAGGTAGCGTTGGACTCCTCTTGTGAAGCTCTATCATTCCATATCACTTTGGGAGGCTGTGATCGGCTAGTTGAGGAACGCGAAGTTGCTGCTCGGTTGTGCGTGGTATCGTACAGGTAGAAATTCGTTCCTTTCGTGATGAGATCTTGTTCCTAGCCTTGAATTAAGCTCCCTATTAAGTTGTGTTGTTGAGATTAGTCGCTGGTTTGGTTGAGCGTAGCTCCCAGCCGTGAGCTTCTGTAATTGGCCGTGATTTTCCTGTAGCTTGCCTGAGATCTGTTGTGCGTATGTTTAGCAGGTGTTGGATCAGATCTCTCGGGCTTCTTGTTGTGGTAGTTATTGCACAGAATTGAGGTACGGATCTTGAGCTTGTAATTCAGCGTGGAACCTGGCTTGGATAAATTGCGAGATGGCTGTGTATGGATTGCCGTGCAGTGTTATTGCTCTGTGTGAGAGCTGTGTATGCTTACCGTGTGTAATTGTTGTGTTACATATGGTTATATGTTTGTTGTGCCAGCATGTTGCATACACGCATTCCATTCAGCTATTGCAACCTTTGTTCGTTGTTGTCTCTCTGTTTTCTTACCAGGATGCGAGGGTGAGCGGTGATTCCGCACTCTCATTTCCACTATGCGCCGAGTGGCTAGCTACCACAGTTCATAGGTTGGGTTGTTTATGCATCTGGTAAGGATGGGCGAGTAGGGGTGAGTGGGTAGCACCCACATGTCCTACACCCACCGTGGCCACATATTCTGTTGCAGATTTTCCATTGAGCTGTGCATTGAGTCCACTATGCGCCGAGTGGCTAGCTACCACAGTTCATAGGTTGGGTTGTTTATGCAGTCTGGTAAGGATGGGCGAGTAGGGGTGAGTCGGGTAGCACCCACATGTCCTACACCCACCGTGGCCACATATTCTGTTGCAGATTTTCCATTTGAGCTGTGCATTGAGTTCTTTGGCTCCCTTCCTTGGTTGTAGCCTTCGGCTGTTGTCCCTGGTTGCGTGCATAGCATCTGCATTTTATTCTTTCTGTTTACTGCTGTTTTATAGTTGCTCTTCGTACTGGGGTTTGACCCCATGTACCTCTGGGGCTTGGTTGTTTTCCCTGTTTGTGTTGTGTTAGTATAAAAGTTGTAGTTTTCGTGATAAAAAAAGTTAAGTTAAATCTGGATAATCAGACGCAATTTGTAGTAGTGAATCCAGACGACAGGCTTATCCAGACGAGAGCTACATTTTTCATAAACCAGACGCAAGCTACAGTGTTCTTATAACAAGACGCAAGCTATAGTGTTCTTATAACCGGACGCAAGCTACAGTGTTCTTATAACAAGCGCAATCTACAGTGATCTTGAATCAGACGCAAGTATTTGAGTGTTAGCGTATTGTGATAAAGATTGCAAAACGACAGCGTTTAAATAAGTTGGAACGACGGCGTATTGGAATCAGTCGATGGCTTTCAAAACCAGTCGAGAGGTACATTATTATTTAACCAGTCGAGGGTATATTGGAAACAATGTAGTTTGAATAAGTTGAAACGACAGCGTATTGGAACCAGTCGAGAGCTACAGTATTTTGTGAATCCAGTCGCTGGAATAACGCACGCGTTAAAGAAAACCAGTCGTTGCATGCTTTCAAGCGTCTTCCAGTCGCAAGATTTTAAACAAGGATGAAAAATTTCAGGCGCAAGCGAAAAGAAATTCAAATACGATTGTTTACTCAAATTGGAAAAGATTAACAGAATCGTACAAATTGCCTGGAATTTAGGAGACAACGTCGGTACTATATTTGGTAAATAGTACATATTTACAGAGGTTGTTATACGGTTATTGCACAGATATGGAAATTGACAAATTAGCTCTGACAGTGTGCAATTTACCTTGTAGTGGAGCAGAGAATACGGTTATGAATTATCAGAATTTCAAAAAGGATTTTGTTTCCTTAACATATGAAAATGACCGTTGAGCGAAGACTATAAATACCAGCAGTTTTGATTTGAAGAGCATCCCTTTTTGCTCTCGCTATTGCAAAAACTCTGCCAAATTGAATTGTCGAGCTATTCGTTATTGAAGCATTTTCAAAAAGCTCAAAGACTTGACGAACACAACCATTGTTATTCATTGATTTACCTTCAAGTCATCCTCTAGTTCATAGTGTTGAATCGTGTTTCTTTGTTTAGAAACCAGAGGATTTTACAGTACTCACATACGTGTATTCAGTGTTGTAATCATTTGATTGAGTCTGTAACAAACGTGCTCTTAAAAGCCGTTTGAAAATATTGATAAGTGTTGTAAACCAGCAGCTGCGTCTGCGTGGATTGTTGTGAAGATACTAGGAGTTCATACAAGTGAGGCTTGTGTGATCGGGTGTCTGCAGAAGGACTGTGTACATCAAATCTTCTAGTGTATCCTTCCTGAAAAAGGAAGAAGGGGAGACGTAGGATATTAATATCCGAACTTCCAGAAACAAACTCTTGACCCTACTATTTACATTTACACACTTATTTATTTATAGCTTACTGTTCACAAATTAATCGGCTTCATTCCGCACTTTTTAGTTAGCCGAGAGATTTTCATTTAACTGAGATAAGCAGCGCGTGTAAAACGTTTTGAAAAGAATTTGAAAAGTTTAAAATCGAAGGAGTTCATTCAACCCCCCCCTTCTGAACTCCTGTACTTGTTTTGATCCTATTTTTGGGACCATCAATTGGTATCAGAGCAGACGCTTCTCAGTTATTGAACAATGTTTGTTTGTGCGTTATTTTATAAATATGTCTACTTCTCAAAACAAGATTCCTTTGTTCTCCAGAGAGGACTACGATGATTGGAAGATTCGCATGCAGGCGCATCTGGCTGCTATGGATGATGAGATGTGGACTGTTATTACTGAAGGGCCATTGCCACAGCCAAAGACATCTGGGAAAAGTTGGTCCAGATATGCGAAGGAAGTGATGAGACTAAGGAGAACAAGCTGACGGTTGCTCAGCAAAAGTACGAGTCCATTAAAATGAAAGACGACGAAACAATGACTGAATTTGACGAGAACTTCAGTGCAATAGTGATCGAGCTGAACAGTCTGGGAAAAGAATACAGCAACAGAGAGTTGGTGCTGAAAGTGATGAGAGCATTGCCCAGAGAGTGGGACGTAAAAACTATGGCGATGAGGGAGTCAAAGGATTTGAACAAGCTGGAGCTTCATGATCTGTTTGCAAACTTGAAAGCATATGAATTTGAACTCGAGACAAGATGTGAAGTACCATCAACCTCCTAGCCGATGAAAGCTTTAGAAGCAACTACAACCACTGAACAGTGCTCTCCTAGCACAAGCAAATCTGCAGAACAATTCAGCAACGACGTTATGTCCCTCTTCGTAAAGAAGTTTGGGAAATTCATGAGAAGATCTTTCAACCCTTCCTCTCCTTACAGTAATTTTCATAAATCTGATAAAGTAAGTGATGATATGAAATGCTTTAACTGTGATCGTCCAGGGCACTTTGCAGCTGACTGCAATAGGCCAAGGAAGGAGGATCGATCCAGAGACGACAAGAGATCAGCTGATAGATACAAGCGAGATGATAAGAGAGCTGATGATAGATATAAGGAGGATCGATACAACAGAGATGAAAAGAATGATGATAGAGCTGTGGACAGATCCAAGGATAGGTGAATGAGGATGAAAAGTGACAAGAGACCCAGCCGCAAGCATGACCGTAAAGTGTTGATGGCTGAGGAAAGTACCAAGAACTGGGCAGACACTGACTCAGACTCATCCAGCAGCAGTTCCTCCTCAAGTGACAGTGAACAGGAGGAAGTTCATTGTCTCATGGCTGACCAGATGGCTGATGACGAGGTATTCGATTTTTCCAATGTAGAATTTACACGAGAAGACCTTGTCACAGCACTAAATGACATGGTCAAAGAGTATAGGAAGCTTTCTCACTCATTCGAGGAAGTGAAAGCTGAAAATGATGATTTGAAAAATAGCTCAGTCGAACCAAGTACTGTTGAACCTGGTGACACTGACAGTTTGAAAATCGAGCTAAGTAAGCTAACAGCTGAGAATGATGTGTTGAAAAATGAGACCAGTGAGCTCAAAGCTGAAATCGAAATATTGAAGCAAGTAGTGAGCGCCTGGAATAAGTCTTCTCGATCTCTTCACAAACTGCACGAGAGTCAAAAACTAGCCAATGATAAGTCTGGTTTGGGATTCAATAGTAGTGAATGCAGTGAAGGAGAGACCAGTACTCAATCACAATCAGCATATGACAAGTTCAATAAAATGAGATTTGTCAAAGCCAATGTGATATATGATTGCCTTGAGTCGATAACATATGATGACCAGAACTCTCCCAAGTTGAACGATAATGGAAAAGCTGGTATTGGCTTTTCAAAACCTGAGAGCTCCAAGCCTAGCTGGCTAAAGAACAAACTGGACAAATAAAAAGCGAAAGCTGGTCGAAAGCTATTTGTTCCTAACTAGCCATGGCGTAGTTCGACGAAGGTAAAATCGGGTTGGACAAAGAATCAGCCAAGGAGAGATTCATATGGTGAAAATGTGAAATCAAAACTCAACAGATCTCACCGTAATTATGCACAGACTTTTGTGGATCCGAATACTGGGAAAACTGTGAAAGTAATTCAAGTATGGGTCCCGAAATGGGTAATCCAATCTAGACCCAAGTAAAATTGGGTACCAAAATTTGCTTGTATGATTGCAGGGTAACAGGTACAAAGCTACCGAAGACGCAATTATTTGGTATTTGGACAGTGGGTGCGCACGCCATATGATAGGGAACCCAAAGCTGTTGACAGATGTTCCACACAAAGGAGCGAAAATAGTCTTTGGTGATAATGCATACGGTAACACTGTGGGTAAGTGTAAGCTTACCCATGGTAACATTTCTATCTCAGATATATTGGTTGTTGATAATATTATCTATAATTTGATTAGTATCAGTCAGCTATGTGACAAAGGTTACATAGTTAACTTTCAAAAACACACGTGCACAGTTCAGAACTCAAATGATCTGACTGTATTGGTAGGTAAACGTTCGGGGAATACCTACATTATCGATTGGTCAGAGCAGTTGAAGTCTGAATAGATTTGTCTTACAGCTGACTCTTCCAAGAGTTGGTTGTGGCATCAACGAATGAACCATTTAAACTTCAAAACACTTGCTAAGTTGAGTGAGCATGATATGGTCTCTGGTATGCCCAAATTATAATTTTCTAAGGATAAGATCTGTGCAGCCTGTCAGCTTGGTAAGCATATTAAATCAACTTTCAAAAATAAAGGCGGAAAACGTTCTTCCCGTTGCCTTGAGCTTTTACATATGGATCTTTTTTGTCCTATTTCAGTAACAAGCTTAGGGGGAAAGTCCTACATCCTTGCAGTAGTTGATGATTTTTCAAAATATACTTGGGTGTTGTTTTTAAAAGCAAAATATGAAACCGCCGACCAGCTGATAGCCTTTTAAAATGTTTACAAACTGATAGATCTTGTTCAGTCAACCGGATAAGAAGTGATCACGATACTGAGTTTCTAATTTTAAATTAACTTCTTATTTGGAAGATTTAGGAATAAAGCATGAGCTTTCAGCAGCTAGAACTCCTCAGCAAAACGGGTTAGCTGAAAGGAGAAACCGCACCTTAAAAGAAGCTGCTAGATCTATGATTGCTTATTCTGGTATTTCTCAAATATTGTGGGCAGAAGCAGTTTACACAGCGTGTTACACTCAAAACATGTCTATGATTAATAGGATGCACGATAAAACCCCATATGAGATCTGGAATGGCAAGAAACCTGATATTTCTTATTTCAGGGTGTTTGGGTGTAAATGTTTCATTCATAACAATGGCAAGAAGCATCTAACAGCTTTTGAACCAAAATATGATGCAAGTATCTTTTTAGGTTATTCAGCTGTGAGAAAAGCATATCGAGTGTTCAACAATCGAAGCTTGACGGTTGAGGAATCAGCACACGTAGTGTTTGATGAAACCAGCTTCAAGTCAAATTCAGCTGCAAGCTTACATGATCTGTGTTCACGTCTGGAGTCAACAAGTCTTGAAGAATCAGAAGACGACGTGCCACAAAGATATTCAGCTGAGGAAGAACAACCAGCAGTGGTCACTACACATAACAATGTTCAACAGGATCTGCCAGGTAATCCAGTAGTTATTAATATAAATAACGTGGACCAGTCGCTGGATCCAAATGCCCCAAGTGCACCAGCTGCTGGAGGTGTTGCGACAAGTGTTCAACCAGACGACAATCAATCAGACGTTGCGCCAACGAACATTGAGAAACCAGACGTAGCGCAACCAGTCGCAAGCATCACAAGATCAACGTCTGGACATCCAACTGCAAGCATGTCTTCACCAACGACTGGTCAACCAATCGAAAGCACTTCTTACTAGTTGGAAGCAGACGCACAAGCCAGCGATACTCCACATCTAATGGCGTCTGCTGATCCAGTCATTTCAAACCAGCCAGCAACACAGGGGGAACAAAGAACAAATCCCATTGGGCTTAATCTCCGGTGGAACAGAAATCATCCACCCGAGCAAGTCATAGGTAATTTTGAATCCCCTGTTCGCACAAGAGGCCAGCTATCTCATGATCATTTTGATGCTGCATTTCTATCACATATAGAACCTAAACAGATAGATGAGGCCTTAGCAGACCCAAGCTGGATAGATGCAATGCAGGAGGAACTAAATCAGTTTAAGCGTAATAAAGTATGGCAACTTGTACCTAGACCTAAAAATCATTCAGTAATAGGAACTCGATGGGTCTTTAGAAATAAACTGAATGAAGATGGCGTAGTAACTAGAAACAAAGCTAGGTTGGTAGCACAAGGTTTTAGACAAATGGAAGGTATAGACTTTGATGAGACCTTCGCACCAGTAGCAAGATTAGAGGCCATACGCATGTTCCTTGCATATGCTGCATATAAAGACTTCAAAGTCTTTCAGATGGATGTCAAGAGTGCCTTTCTAAATGGCGTCTTGATAGAGGAAGTGTATGTTGCACAACCTCCTGGCTTCGTAGATCATACACATCCAGATTTTGTTTACAAACTGGATAAAGCTCTATATGGATTGAAGCAAGCACTCAGAGCTTGGTATGATACACTCACTAAATTTCTACTTGAGCATCAATTCACTATAGGCACAGTAGATAAGACATTGTTTAAATTTGTTAAAGATGACAATATTCTATTAGTTCAAATATATGTCGATGACATTATCTTTGGGTCATCTAACCCCAAGCTGTGCAAAAAGTTTTTGAAGTTGATGCAGGACAAGTTCGATATGAGTATGATGGGGGAACTGACGTTCTTTTTGGGCTTACAAGTTCGCCAGTTGGAGAATGGTATATTCATCAACCAGGAAAAATATACAAAAGAACTGCTAAAGAAATTTGGAATGGAAAATAGTTCAGCAGCAGTGACTCCCATGAGCTCTACGATTAAACTGGATAAAGACGAAGCTGGATCTGCCTTTGAGGTATCTCTTTATCGCGGTATTATAGGCTCTTTGGTATACTTAATTGCTAGCAGACCAGACATCATGTTTGCTGTCTGTATGTGTGCTAGATTCCAAGCAGAGCCAAAGCAATCGCATTACATTGCTGTAAAGCGAATATTAAAATACTTAAAGGGTACTTCCAACGTGGGTCTTTGGTATCCCAAAGACTCAGGCTTTCAACTAATAGGTTACAGTGATGCAGATTACGCAGGTTGCAGGATTGATCGCAGGAGCATAAGTGAAATATGTCAATATTTAGGGGATCGACTGATATCCTGGTTTAGTAAGAAGCAGACGTCAATTGCCACGTCAACATCCGAAGCAGAGTACCTCGCTGCTGGGAGTTGTTGCGCTCAAATTCTCTGGATTCAACATCAATTGAAGGATGCATTGATGCTTCCGAAGCTCCTATTCTCTGTGACAACACAAGTGCGATAGCGATCACCCAGAACCCTGTGCTGCATTCGAGAACCAAACACATCGACATCAGTCATCATTTCATCAGAGACCATGTGCTAAAGAAGGACGTCCGGTTGGAGTATGTGTCGACGGAGCAAAAAGTTGCTGACATCTTCACCAAACCTCTGCCCGACACTAAGTTTTCTTATTTTAGGAATGCTTTAGGTCTCCTTGAATTGCCTTGATTGTCTGGGCATTAACATTTGCACGTTGTTAGCCATCGCTTCACCCAGTTGCAAGTCATATGTTCAGGGGGAACAGTAGACAATCAGCTGAGGGAAGCATTTTGTGTTAAGAGTATACCAGTCGCAGAATATACCAGTCACAGAGTATACCAGTCGCAATGTATACCAGTCGCGGTAAGTACCAGTCGCAGGGGGAACCAAGATATGGATTGTTAAGTGTGACGTCGACTGAATATGCTACGTCTGGATACTCAGATGTTACATATATACAGTCGATACTTATTTGTGACCAGATCTTGCCTACCTTGCGATACATTAAAACCAGCTGCGAGGTTATAAGGCCAGACGTAGCAGTTGTGACTTAATATTTTTGGCGCGCAAAATATTTCTGTTGCAAATATCCTTTGAAAATATTTTTGTTGGATTAAAATATTTTGAAAAATCTTTTACTCTGTACGATTAAGATATTTGGAAAATATATTTGTATATCATTTTCAAAAATAGTACGCGTTACTGGATGATTGACACGTGTCTTTGTCATCATTCCAAAAGTCACATCTACACTGTTCCCTATTCTTTTACCCTTTCGCATTCCATATAAATTACGGTACACTGTTCATTGTCTCTTACCTTGCAAATTTGTTTTCTCGTACTCTCATATTCTCGTACTCTTGCGTATACTTTTCAGGCATTCTTCACTCACTTTTCGACGACAATGGCATCATCCCTAATCAGCAACAGCCATCACATAGATTTTGATTCTTTTTTTGACATGGACGATGCGGGTTTAGCACAGGTGTTTGAAACTTTGATTGCGACGGGGTTAAGGAACTTTTTGGGTTGCCCCGCCGTATTCTATGAGGAAGCTCTGTTAGAGTTCTTTGCAAATGGGACAGTGAGAGATGGACTGGTAGTGAGCACTGTGCACGAGGTTACAGTGGGGATTTCCGAACAGTTGTTTGCTGAGACGTTTGAACTGCCAGTTGAGGGATTGACGGATTTGAGTGATGTTCCGAAGGATAAGATTTTTGATGCTCGGAGCTTATTTTCTGCATCTAAAGAGCAGGTCCGTGTCTCTTGTTTTAAGAAGGAGATGAAAATATAATATCGTCTTTTGCATGACATTTTGGAAAATACGATTTTTGTCAAAGCGGGGTCCTTTGATGCGGTAACCCGTGATCGATTCTTATTGATGACGGCTATCACGTTCGACGTGAAAGTCAATTGGGGCAGTATGTTGTTCGGTGTTTTAAAGGCCATGGTAACGCCTGGCTCTAGGCAGGCGAAGGGTTTTGCAATACAAATTGGTGTTCTTTTGCAGAATGTGCATGGATTGGTGTTAGGGGAATCAAAGGGGTTTCCCAAATCAAGGATTCTTGATGCAAAAACAGTGCACAGGTTCGTTCATATTAATGAAAAGGTTGGATTGGAAGAATCTGCAGCCTCTCCAAGGGTAAAGAAAACCCCTGTGAAGAAAGCGGTGTCTAAGAAAACACAAAAGGTTGGTGTGGAAGACGCTCCTGTCGTCAAGAAGAAGAGAACCACTAAGGGTAAACCTGTGGTCATTGCTCAAGAGGCCGTGCCTCCTAAAATTGATGATGCTACTACTGATGCACCAGTGGAACAACTCTCTGTGCCCAAACGTAAATCTCAGAAGAGAAAGAGGAAGTTGGTTTTGGAGGATGCTATTGAAGTCGATGAACCAGTTCCTGCGTCTGTGGAACAACCAGCTGTGGTACCAGTTGTTGAGGGTACGACTGAGGATCCAGACACTGTTATTAACCAAGTTCTAAATCAGTTGGATTCAATTTATGATGATAAGGATGATAAACAAAGTGATAGGGCAGAAACCTGGTTCGATAGGGCTTTTGATGAAATGCTCCGAAATGATAGCCCAGTTGTCACACCCAGTGACACTGATGAAGAAGAAGAAACCATTGATGCTGGTGCTGCTGGTGGGACCAGAAGGTACAGTTTTCTGCGGAAGGAACGACTGATGATGAGTTATTATCCATTGAGGAGCATCAGGCCCGTATACCCTTCAATGAATCTCTTCCTTCTACTCTTGCTCCAACCATCACTCCAATCAGGTTTGGACAAGGGATTGAGTTCCAAGAAGTTGACGCATACAAGGCTAGTCTACCGCAGATTGATGCTTCCGATAAAGGAAAAGGGATTTTAGTTGAAGATGATGTTCAGGGGCATCCGGCCCGGGAAATTTTCTCTCTAATTTGTGCTGACATTGAGTTCTTGATTGCGTTACGTGAAAAAGTGATTGAGGATGTTTCTATCTTTGTGAGTTCTTTCAGTTAGCGCAAATTGGCCACTCTACAATAGGAGGATATTTTTTCCAAAGAAGGGCAGGTTCTCTCGTGGGCAGAGACAGACTCAAGTTTTGTTGCCATTCAGCGGCGGAGACTCATCATTGCTAAATATAGAGAACTGCTTCTCCGCAAGTTTATAGAGGCCAGGCGGACGAATTTTGTCTCAGGTACGCCCACTTCAGCGATTGATCTGAAAGTATTGAAACTACTGGGTGCTGCTCACCTCTTTGCCTTGAAAGATCTATTGCGGCACATGAGAGAGCACCAGCTGGAGTGGACACGGCCGTCCAGTCCTAGTTTCTTTGAGGGCCCTGTAATTTACGAGGTTTCTTCATACCTCCAAATCATCACTCTATCACTTCCAAGTGTTGGATACGACCGAAAATTATGGTGGATGGGTCGTGGCTTATCCTGGAAGGGGTTGATTACTGGAGACCCATCAATATACCAGTGAACTACAGACATTGGGAGGCGCTGCCCCAACGACCCTACCTTGATGACCGCTCTGTGTTTTTGTTGAACATGTCCAAGACATTGATTCCAGGCCTTCTCCTTCAAGGGCTATTAGTATTTTTTGGGCTGAGATCTGTATGGAATTTGTTCAATTTTCTCTCCTTGGCAGTCTATGAACAGTTGGGTCAGTAAATTTTTGCAGGGATCTTGTTGTTCGCGGTTCCGTTGTTGAGGTTATAGAGACGCTACCAAAACGTTTTCGTCGTATTATTCAACAGAGTATGAATTGTAACAATTTTGTTGATTCAGTTGTACAGTTGGATTCAGCAGATATACAGTTGGAAGATGTACAAGATTTTGAGGTTCTTTCGTCTGATGGATCTACAGTATATCGTTCCCCTTCTCCGCGCCAAGAGTCTTCTTCCTCTTTCAGCTCCGATGAGTCTATGAACTTTGATGATACTCCTGCTTCTATTTCTCTACCAGCTGCTCCTATTCCGGATGTTACAATATCCTTAAACCAGTTGCGCGCTTCAATAGATCAAATTCGTGAAAGAGATGATGGTGGTGCCAAGAACAAGGATACACTATTATTGCACCTCCACAACTTTGAGACGCAAGTTATCGCACGCCTCGATGCACAAGATCGAGTACTTGGGGCGTTGCACAGAGACTCAAATGATCAACGTAATCTCTTGTCGTTGGAGTTACAATCATCTCATAAGCAGCTTGGCAATCAAATTGTAACTACTGGTCTAGATGTCGTTGATGTTCGGAGAGTGGTTAGGGAGACTCACCAAGGGCTTAATGCTAGAATCAATTATCTGGATGAGCAAGTGGCTGCTACTCGAAATGATTTATTGGAGTTTAGTACTCAAGAACAACAGACCCTAAATATCATCACCAACCAACTAAGCGAACTCGTTGCATATATTAATCGGGGTGGTGATAACAAAAAGGGGGAAGGAAGCAGCAGTCGCCGCCCTCTACCTACTCCTGTTAACCAAGGTGAAAGCAGTGGTAATGTTATCAGAACTACAGAGATTATCTCACAAACAGACATTGACGCTGCACAGCGAGATATTATGGAAAGAATGATGAGGGCTGACAGAGAAAGAGATAGAGAGAGAAGAGAAAGAAGGCTAAGTAGAAGTGGATCGTATAAGAGGAGAAGAGGATATTAGTTAGGATAGAACTTGTACAAATCTTTTGTACTTTGTTATGTTAATGAAATTTGTTTTCAGCAGTCGTTGTGCAATTTATTTTGCCTATTCATTTATCTCGACTGATAAGTTTTGTCATCACCAAAAAGGGGGAAATTGTTAGGATAAAATTTGTAATTTTGGTGATAACAAAAGTTAAGTTAAATCTGGATAATCAGACGCAATTTGTAGTAGTGAATCCAGACGACAGGCTTATCCAGATGAGAGCTACAGTTTTCATAAACCAGATGCAAGCAACAGTGTTCTTATAACCAGACGCAAGCTATAGTGTTCTTATAACCAGACGCAAGCTACAGTGTTCTTATAACAAGCGCAAGCTACAGTGATCTTGAATCAGACGCAAGTATTTGAGTGTTAGCGTATTGTGATAAAGATTGCAAAACGACAGCGTTTTAAATAAGTTGGAACGACGGCGTATTGGAATCAGTCGATGGATTTCAAAACCAGTCGAGAGGTACAGTATTATTTAACCAGTCGAGGGTATATTGGAATCAATGTAGTTTGAATAAGTTGAAACGACAGCGTATTGGAACCAGTCGATAGCTACAGTATTTTGTGAATCCAGTCGCTGGAATAACGCACGCGTTAAAGAAAACCAGTCGTTGCATGCTTTCAAGCGTCTTCCAGTCGCAAGATTTTAAACAAGGATGAAAAATTTCAGGCGCAAGCGATAAAGAAATTCAAATACGATTGTTTACTCAAATTGGAAAAGATTAACAGAATCGTACAAATTGCCTGGAATTTAGGAGACAACGTCGGTACTATTTTTGGTAAATAGTACATATTTACAGAGGTTGTTATACGGTTATTGCACAGATATGGAAATCGACAAATTAGCTCTGACAGTGTGCAATTTACCTTGTAGTGGAGCAGAGAATACGGTTATGAATTATCAGAATTTCAAAAAGGATTTTGTTTCCTTAACATATGAAAATGACCGTTGAGCGAAGACTATAAATACCAGCAGTTTTGATTTGAAGAGCATCCCTTTTTGCTCTCGCTATTGCAAAAACTCTGCCAAATTGAATTGTCGAGCTATTCGTTATTGAAGCATTTTCAAAAATCTCAAAGACTTGACGAACACAACCATTGTGATTCATTGATTTACCTTCAAGTCATCCTCTAGTTCATAGTGTTGAATCGTGTTTCTTTGTTTAGAAACCAGAGGATTTTACAGTACTCACATACGTGTATTCAGTGTTGTAATCATTTGATTGAGTCTGTAACAAACGTGCTCTTAAAAGCCGTTTGAAAATATTGATAAGTGTTGTAAACCAGCAGCTGTGTCTGCGTGGATTGTTGTGAAGATACTAGGAGTTCATACAAGTGAGGCTTGTGTGATCGGGTGTCTGCAGAAGGACTATGTACATCAAATCTTCTAGTGTATCCTTCCTGAAAAAGGAAGAAGGGGAGACGTAGGATATTAATATCCGAACTTCCACAAACAAAATCTTGACCCTACTCTTTACATTTACGCACTTATTTATTTATAGCTTACTGTTCACAAATTAATCGGCTTCATTCCGCACTTTTTAGTTAGCCGAGAGATTTGCATTTAACTGAGATAAGAAGCGCGTGTAAAACGTTTTGAAAAGAATTTGAAAAGTTTAAAATCGAAGGAGTTAATTCAACCCCCCCCCCTTCTGAACTCCTGTACTTGTTTTGATCCTATTTTGGGGACCATCATGTTTTTTTCAGGAAACCCAGGTTTTACAGCTGGTCGTGGTTTTAACCCAGCTGGTGGTGCCCCAGGAGGTGGTTAGAGTATCCCAGTGGCGTATAACATATTTATATGTATCAGTATTCTTAGCCAGGGGATGCCCTGTGCTTTGTTGTTGTTTTTCGTTGTTGGAGTCTAATACATGTTAATGTTATGCTATATTGTTTGTTGTTGGCTGGTAGCCCGCGTGTGGTTTATTTCTTAAACTGGGATATCTATTTTGAGTATCGCATTATTTTAAATTATATTGTTTTAAACCGTCAGGCCAAAAGCGAAAATTTTACCCGCTTTTTAAAAGCTTCCGCATGTGTTTGTGTGTTTTTACTCTGATATGAACACGAGGCCTGACACTCGCGATGTCGCTATTCTGATCTCCAAGATGTATGCATGGCTATTGGATCTCTAACGGCTCTCGATTTACCAATGGTCGTTGATTCGATTGGGATATATAAGTTGAAAGGACCGTACTATACGCTAACCATGACCGACTGGTTCTTGCAGGCACTATCAGTGATACCTAGGGGATCATGGGGCGATGTTGCTAGGCGCTTTACAATGGTCCGATGGGTAGATCATAAAAATGTGTTTTCTGATTCACAATGAGTTGTGAGCCCACGGCTAGCTGTATCCCTGAACCATTGAGGGTCACACAGTGTACTGGTTTACCAATTTCCGTGCAGACAAGGATATGGTACTCAAAGTGTTGAGTATAATAGGAGGAAGGTTGGGAGCATGACTTCCCAAAAGTAGCTAAGGGAGTAGGACTTCCATATTTAGCTAATAAGAGTAAAACCTGTCATATATAGATTTAGTGATCCGAAAATTTGATTTTGCATCATAATGATCAGTTTTGTAATTGAGCACATCGGTGATATCTGATCATCGATCGGCATTATGATGAGACCACAATCGAGGGAGTTGAACCGAATGTTCACAGTTCGATTTGAACCGAATGTTCACAGTTCTACTTGAAAGAATGTTCACAGTTCTACTTGAAACGAATGTTCACAGTTCTACTTGAAACTAATGTTCATAGTTTTGTTTACATCAAACTCTTTCCCTCAATCTATAAATATGGCATGAAGGGAGAAAGAAAAAAACACAAAAAAAGCTATTCAGCAAATTCTCCCCCTCTACTCCTCTCCCTCCTACCGTCGCCGCGCCGCCGTCGCACTTTGCTGCGTTCGTCCTGGCGAGGAGGTTCTGCTCGTGAAATATTCGTTGGGATTCTAGTGCATTCCAACGAAGGAATTGGAAACCGGTCGTGGACCTGATTAGGAGCAACATAAGAAGTGTTATTTCCATTTGAGAAATAGTCGGAGCCAGGCGCCTAGTCGCCAGACAGGTATATTCTAAACATCCTATGAATGTTTGAATTATTATATAGGTGTATTGACGGTTCCCGAGCTCCTAAATTTTTAATTCTTTCGCTGCGCCCCGGGAGCAGGATCCGGATCCGCCGCTGCGCAAATACATACCTCACAGATGTGAAAAGTTTTTGGCATCCTCCAGTAAGCTTCAGCATTATGTTTCCTACTCCCATTACATTGCATGTTCCGCTGTTTCCAAGGAGAACGTTCTCTGCTTGTCCTCATCCAAATCTAGAAACCACTCCTTTCTTGGGCTCATATGAAAAGAGCACCTGGAGTCGAGGACCCATCCTTCATTCGATTCTCTTGCTGCAACCAGAAGGACATCGGCATAATCATAACCATCACTGGCTATTGCTGCATCTCCAACTTCCTTTTCTTTTTCTTGATAGTGTTTCCTCTTTCTTTCTGGGTGGTCTCTTTTAAAATGCCCTTATTTATGGCAGGTGAAGCACTTGAGTCTTTCCTTAGTTTTTGAACGAGATCTTGGCCTCTGAAACTTTACTTCTCTTTTGGTGGATCTTCCTCTGGCTGTCAATTCTTCACCAGATGAATCTCTCTTTCCATCATACCTCTTCTGTAGTTCCTTTGAATTAAGAGCAGATTTTACTTCAGCTATTGTTAAAGTATCTTTTCCATATAGCATCGTATCCACAAAGTGTTCATACTACTTGGGCAAGGAACTAAGTAGAAGAATTGAGTAATCCTCTTCATCGATCTTGATATCAATGTTTTTTAGATCAAGAACGATCTCGTTGAAGTCATCAATATGTTTCCTGAGGTCTTCCCTTCTTCCATATGGATTGTATACAGATATTTCTTTAGATATAAACGGTTTGCCAGCGATCTTTTAAGAAAGTTTACGCCATACCGCTATTGTCGATGCCTCTTCTGCCACTTCTCGAAGAACTTCATCGCCAAGACACAGGAAGATCGCACTATGAGCCTTTTCATCATGTTCTATGATCTTCTTTTTGTCTCATTTCTTCCAGTGCTTCAGCACTTATCGCATCTGATAGTCCATGGTGAATTAGGAGAGCCTTCATCTTGATCCTCCACAGGCTAAAATCATCCGTTCCGGTGAATTTTTCGAGATCAAATTTTGACATAGACATTTTTATCGCACCATCAGCTCTTATACCAATTGATGAAGAACAAGAAAACACGTTCGTTTTTCTTCGGGTGAAATCTCCTCTTCTGATCAACAACAGAGTTCCCTTTTGTGAACAAATTTTTTAATCAACATGCAAGCATACAAGATATTGACGAATACTCAAGTAGAGAAGATGATTTACGTGGTTTAGTTTCAAACCTACATCCACGGCAGCCAACAATAAACTCCACTATCAAGAAATATTTTGAAAGATACATTTACAGATTGAATGAAAATTTTCTCTCTACCTTTTTCTATCAACTGTCTTCTATATATACATGTATATTCATGGCTATCAGTTAAGCCTTATAACTAACTCCTTAACTTATATATGTGTATATCCAGATGATAAGGCTGGGCTTAACCTTTTCTTCTCCTCTGTTTTCTATCCAACTCCTCTCTATATTCATAGTGTTGGTTTTGTCAATGTACAGGACCAACTTTAACAAAGTCATTAATATATTATTATATTGTAATTTAAGATCAATTTCTTCCTATTTTTTTGGATCTGTGTAACAGAGCAGATCTGGATTTTGATGAACACAAAAAACTGCTCTTATGCTACTCACGAGCTACATGAGTGCGCAGGTCTAAGCTGTAGAAGATCAGATCGGAAAAAAGCTATGAGCTGAAGCACTGTACTGTAGCAATCAGACCGGACAAGAGCTGCGAGCTCAAGCAGTGCGCTGTAGCAGATCAGATTGGAAAATAACTGTGAGCTGAAGAACTGCGTGTTAGAATAGGTGCCCAACTAGCCAACTTGTGGCATGTGGGTTCTTGTTGACTCTATGTATGACGATCTTTATTTATGAAATTCGCATTCTTTTATGGCACTCTTTATCTTCATTATTAGTACAATTGTTGGATAAAGACATTGAATGCACTATACTGTATGTTAGATGTGATGCAAAGTACCACGTTTCATTGGTAGGGAACATAGTGATGTTCTGAGCATGCGGATGGATAGTGACCTGATGATCTATCGAACTACCCTCGTTCAGACTTTCCAAGTGGTTACCATTTGTCGAGTGGATTAAGTCCGAGGTCTTGTTTGTACAGATTAGTCCTTATTACTCAAAACATCATTGAGACTCTACATGATAGGTGCCTCGCTTTGACCCGTTTACCGACTCAGCTGGGGTCATCGGGTGGCGGGATTGGGTGAGGTCCGATACATGTAGGAGTCGATGCTTCGTTGTCTAGGATTCATCGCTCACCCTTGTGCATGGATATTCTATGCTATCTGAGGAGATAATAGTGTGAAAAATCCTAGCCAGAGTTGTTGGGATCCGGATCCCGCCCCCCGGCGAGGCAGCGGAAGAACAGAAAAATCATGTCCGGGAGACGATCAATACGAGAAACAATACACAATATGACATTCATAGGGTGTTTAAGAATCGCTACATTGCTGGCAACACGTGCCTGGCTCCGACCGGTTTCGTAAAGAAAACGGCACTTCACGGTAGACTGCGGTAGATAACGCAAATCAGGTCCATGACCGGAGACTAGGTTCCTTCGTCAGCCTACACTAGAAGAGCTGACGAGATCTGCACGGACGGATTCTCCTCGTAAAATTTGGCTGGAACAAATTCCGGCGAAGAGGCGGCGGCGGCGGCGGC
>KQ988032.1:137484-158592 GCA_001598015.1 Dorcoceras hygrometricum
CGACAAAAGCATTAGCTGCTACAACTACTGAACAGTGCTCTCCAAGCACAAGCAAGACAGCTGATCAACTCAGCGATGACGTCATGTCCCTCTTCGTCAAGAAGTTTGGGAAATATTTGAGAAGATCCTATAACCCTTCTACTCCTTACAATAATCATAAAAATGATAAAGCTGTATCTGATATGAAATGCTTTAACTGTGAACGTCCAGGTCATTTTGCAGCTGAGTGCAACATACCCAAGAAAGACGATAGATACAAGCGAGATGACAAGAGAACTGATGATAGATACAAGAAGGAGGATTGATACAACATAGATGACAAATCAGATGAAAGAGCTGTGGAGAGATCAAAGGAGAGATCCAAAGATAGACGAATGAGGACACAAGGTGATAAGAGGACCAGCCGCAAGCATGATCGCAAAGTACTGGTGGCTGATGAAAGCACCAAAAGCTGGGCGGACACTGATTCAGAATCTTCATCCAGCAGCTCCTCATCAAGCGATAGTGAACAGGAGGAGGTTCACTGTCTCATGGCTGACCAAACATCAGATGACGAGGTATTTGACTTCTCCAATTTTGAATTTACACGAGAAGACCTTGTCAGTGCACTAAATGACATGGTCAAAGAGCACAAGAAGCTTTCTCATCATTCGAGGAAGTTAAGGCTGAAAACAGTGATTTGAAAAATAGTTCAGCTGAACCAAGTGCTGTTGAACTTGGTGAAGCTGACAGTTTGAAAATCGAGCTGAGTAAGCTGACAGCTGAGAATGAATTGTTGAGAGAAGATTCTAGTGAGCTCAAAGCTGAAATTGAAAGTCTAAATGAGCTTGTGAGCTCCTGGAACCAGTCTTCTCGTTCTCTCCATAAGCTGCAAGAAAGCCAAAAACCAAAGAATGATAGAACTGGTTTAGGTTTCAATAGTAGTGAGAGCAGTGAAGGAGAAACGAGTACTCAATCACAGATGGCACATGACAAGTTCAATAAGACGAGCTTTGTCAAAGCCAACGTGGTATATGATCCATGTGAGTCGATGACATATAATGACCAGACCCCTCAGAAGTTGAACCATAAAGTAAAGCTGGTATCGGCTTTCAAAAACCTGAGAACTCCAAGCCAAGCTGGATAAAGAAAAAACTGGACAAAGACAAAGCAAAAGCTGGTCGAAAGTCATTTGTTCCTAACCAGTCATGGCGTAGTTCAAAGAAGGTAAAATCTGGTTGGAAAAAGGTTCAGCAGAAAAGAGATCTAAGTGGTCAAAGTATGAAATCAAAACAACATATCTCACTGTAATTATGCACAAACCCTCACGGACTCTAGTACTGGAAAAACTGTTAAGGTAATTCGAGTATGGATCCCGAAAGGGATAATCCGATCTGGACCCAAGTAAAATTGGGTACCAAAAGCTGCTTGTTTGATTGCAGGATAACAGGTACGAACCAGCTGATGTATCAAACTTGTGGTACCTGGACAGCGGCTGTGCGCGACACATGACAGGAAATCAAAAGCTACTATCAGACGTCATTCCACACAAAGGCGCAAAGATAGTCTTTGGTGATAACGCATACGGTAACACTGTGGGTAATGGTAAGCTTATCCACGGTAACATCTCTATCTCAGACGTCCTAGTTGTTGATAACCTTCGTTATAACTTGATTAGCATTAGTCAGCTGTGTGACAAAGGTTACATAGTCCAGTTTCAACAACACACTTGCACGATTCACAGTCCAAGTGGTCTGACTGTATTGGTAGGCAAACGTTCGGGGAATACCTACATAATCGATTGGTCAGATCGGCTGGAATCTGAGCAGTTGTGCCTTGCAACTGGTTCTTCCAAGAGCTGGCTGTGGCATCAAAGAATGAATCATCTAGCATTCAAAACACTTTCTAAACTGAGTCAACATGATATGGTTTCTGGTCTGCCAAAAATCAGTTTTTCTAAGGATAAGATCTGTGCAGCCTGTCAGCTGGGTAAGCAAATTAAATCCACTTTCAAAAATAAAGGCGGAAAACGTTCTTCCCGTTGCCTTGAGCTCTTGCATATGGATCTCTTTGGTCCTATTTCCGTAACGAGCTTAGGGGGAACGAATTACACCCTTGCAGTTGTTGATGATTTTACAAAATATACTTGGGTGTTGTTTTTAAAAACAAAATCTGAAACCTCCGACCAGCTGATACACCTTTTAAAACGTTTAAAAAATGACAAATCTTGTTCAGTCAACCGGATAAGAAGTGATCGCGGTACTGAGTTTTTAAATTTAAAATTAACTTTTTATCTGGAAGACTTAGGGATAAAGCATGAGCTTTCAGCAGCTAGAACTCCTCAGCAAAACGGGTTAGCTGAAAGGAGAAACCGCACTTTAAAAGAAGCTGCTAGATCTATGATTGCATATTCCGGCATTTCACAAAAATTCTGGGCAGAAGCAGTTAACCCAGCATGTTATACTCAAAACAGATCGATGATTAATAGGATGCACGATAAAACCCCATATGAGATCTGGCATAGCAAGAAACCTGATATCTCTTACTTCAGGGTGTTTGGGTGTAGATGCTTCATTCATAACAATGGCAAAAAGCATCTAACTGCCTTTGAACCTAAATCTGATGCATGTATCTTCTTAGGATATTCAGCTGTAAGCAAAGCGTATCGTGTTTTCAACAACCGAAGCTTGACAGTTGAGGAATCAACACACGTGATGTTTGATGAAACCAGTTTCAAATCAAATTCAGCTGCAAGCCTACATGACTTGTGTTCACGTCTGGAGTCAACAAGTCTTGAATAATCAGACGAAGACGTGCCACAAAGATATTCAGCTGAAGAACAACCAGCAGTGGACACACCATAAAACATTGCACAACAAGATTTGACAGGTAACCCAGTAGTTATTGATTTAACTAACAATGATTCCATACAGGGTCAGATCTTCCCAAGTGTACCAGCTACTGGAAGTGTAGCGACAAATGTTCAACCAGACAACGATCAATCAGATGTTTCTCCAACAGACGTTGATAAACCAGACGTTGTGCAAGCAGTCGCAAGCATTTCTCCATTGGTTTCAAGATCATCGCCTGAAGCACCAGCTGCTAGCACAAATTATCAATTGGTATCTAAACCACCAGCTGGACAACAAGGCGCGAGCACATCATATCATTCGGTATTAAGACCAATGTCTAGACAACTAGTCGCAAGTGATCATCAGCTGGTATCCAGACCATCAACTGAAACAAGAGCTGATCCTAGCTCACATCTGGAACAACGATCACAACAGCTGGAAGCAGACGCACAAGCCAACAATGCTCAACTTCAATTGGCGTCAGCTGATCCAACAGTTGCAAATTGGCCAGCGACACAGGGGGAACAAGGATCAAATCCAATTGGACTTGATCTCCGATGTAATAAAAATCATCCACCCGAGAAAGTCATAGGTAATTTCAAATCTCCTGTTCGCACACGAGGCCAGCTAATGCATGATCATTTTGATTCTGATTTCATCTCGCATATAGAGCCTAAGCAGATAGTGTAGGAGTAGCGGTGGCGGATCCGGATCCCGTCTCCCGGCGGCGCAGCGGAAGTTTAAAAATTGGCACCGGGAAACGCTCAATACAATAAAGGCAGCACTATAAACAATTCATAGGGCGTTTCTTGGGGTGTTACCTTGCTGGCGACAGGCGCCTGGCTCCAACCAGAATCACAGGGAGACTGGCTCTTCACGGTAGGCGGCGGTAGATTCGTCCAATCAAGTCCACGACCGGAAGCAAGGTTCATTCGTCAGCCTGCACTAGAAGGCCTGACGAGATCAGCATGGACGGAAACTCCTTGAAACGGTGATCGGAACAAGTCCGATCAACATGCAGCGACGGCGGGCGGTGGCGCTTGGGCGGCGCCCGGCGGTGGCGTGGGGCTTTGGAGGAGAGGGGGCGGCCGAGAGAGAGCTCTAGGGTTTAGGGTGTGTATTTTGTTGTGTTATGTTTAATGAAGCCCTAGTCTAGTATAAGTAGACTGGTATCGGAACAAGTCCGATCAACATGCAGCGACGGCGGGCGGTGGCGCTTGGGCGGCGCCCGGCGGTGGCGTGGGGCTTTGGAGGAGAGGGGGCGGCCGAGAGAGAGCTCTAGGGTTTAGGGTGTGTATTTTGTTGTGTTATGTTTAATGAAGCCCTAGTCTAGTATAAGTAGACTGGTGGTGGACTTGAACCGGCCCAACGGGCCCGGGTCCAAATGACGATATCCATCACCGCGGCTTCATCGTAACTCCGATCACCGATTAGATCGGACCGATCGACTCAGTTTCCAAAACTGAATATTATGATGTGAAAAATAGTTTTTCAGATCATTTAACCCAAAATTGCATTTTAGTCCTCCAACTTTTGGAAATTGCAATTTGACCCCTGTTGACTTTTAGGAAGTCGCCCTCCCTAAAATTTCTACTCCTATGCTCAACACATTGAGCTCAATATCCGTGCGGGAATCTTGAATCCAGTACTTGTGTGACCCTCAATGGTTCAGGGATACAGCTAGTCGTGAGCCCACAACCATTGTGGCTCCGATGTCGCAATATCGGACTTGCCCATCGGATCATGGTAAAGCGCCTAGCAACATCGCCCCATGATCCCCTAGGTATCACTGATAGTGCCTGCAAGAACCAGCTGGTCGTGGTTAGCGTACAGTATGGTCCTTTCAATCCATATATCCCGATCAGATCAACGACCATTGGTAAATCGAGAGTCGCTAGAGATCCGATAGCTATGCATACATCTTGGAGATCGAATAGTTACACTGCCTAAAACACTTCTAGTACTCTGGCCAGAGATTTATACACTATTATCCCCTCAGATAGCATAGGATATCCACGCATGTAAGCGAGCGGTGAATTCTCGACAACGAAGCATCGACTCCTACATGCATCGGGGTCTCACCCAACCCCGCCGCCTAATGACCCCAAGTGAGTCGGCAAACGGGTCAAAGTGAGACGCCTATCATGTAGAGTCTCAATGACGTTTCGAGTCGTGAGGACTAATCAGTACAACCAAGACCTCGGACTTATCCACTCGACAAATGGAAATCACTTGGAAAATCCGAACGAGGGTAGTTCGATAGATCACCAGGTCACTATCTATCTGCATGCTCAGAACATCACAATGTTCCCTACCAATGAAACATGGTACTTCGCATCGCAGATACTAGTCTCAAGCTCGGGCGGACTTATCCTCATTTTGACGGCCCAATCGATTAGGAACTAATTCAGAATACACAGTGACTATTAGATGTGTTTCATGATAGTCGTCATACCCACTATCACATCCAACATACACTATGGTGCATTCTAGGTTTTTATCCAACACAATTGTTAACATTATATAAACATAATGAAGATAAAGAATGCCATAAACAAATGCAAATATCATAGATAAAGACTGTCATATACAAGAGTCTATAAACCCACACGCCACAAGTTGGCTAGTTGGGCATCTAATCTAACAGATAGATGAGGCCTTAGCTGACCCCATCTGGATAGAAGCAATGCAAGAAGAACTTAATCAGTTTAAACGTAACAAGGTTTGGACACTTGTACCTAGACCTTCTAACCATTCAATCATAGGAACTATGTGAGTCTTTAGGAACAAACTAAATGAATATGGCGTAGTTACTAGAAATAAAGCTAGGCTGGTAGCGCAAGGATTTAGGCAGATGGAAGGTATAGATTTTGATGAGACCTTTGCACCAGTAGCTAGATTAGAAGCCATCCGCATGTTTCTTGCATATGCTGCATTCAAAGACTTTAAAGTCTTTCAGATGGATGTTAAAAGTGTCTTTCTTAATGGCATCTTAACAGAGGAAGTGTATGGCATCTTAACAGAGGAAGTGTATGTTGCACAACCTCCTGGCTTCGTAAGTCATACACATCCAGATTTTGTTTACAAACTGGAAAAAGCTCTATATGTGTAACGACCCGTACTTTTCTTAGCGGAAATTATAAGTTTTGGGGTTCAATTGAAAGTAATAAAGATTACGAACAATCAAATAAAGGATCGCTACTAACTTATAGGAGAGAAACAAGAGTCAAATCCCATAATAAAAAAAACGCGGAAATAGAAATCTGGTACTTGAACAAAATAGTTTCATTCTTTCATTACGAAGTCTGGAAACAGATTTCTACAAAATAACTAAACTTGAAATCTGTTATAATACAAAATAACTACAAAGGCTTTGTACAATAATGTAATTCCCAAATAACTACAAAGGCTCTGTACAAGAATGTAATTCCCAAAAAGAACAATGAGATCTGGAAAAGAAAGAAGATGCTGAAGTCTGGTGTCCACGATAAACACTTCCTTCCTTTCTGTTCATTTCCCTTCAGCTCCTAACTGCATATTACCTGCACTCAATGAAAACTAGTGAGCCAAAGGCTCCGCAGGTAAAGTCTGGAAATAACGAAAGCAATTCATAAAATCATTTAAAAGCTGATACATACTGGAGTCTAAACTTTGAATACGATCAAGAATAAATAATCGTAAAACATAACCGAGAAATCTGGAAAGGAACGAAAGCATAAAACATGAATCAATTCTGAAAACATTTTCTTTAAACATACGCTAGAGCTGTGATTAAAATCACACTTATACTCTTTATTTACTTTCTGAAATTATGACAACACTTTAAACATTTGGTCCATTTCGTTTGATCAAACTCCTGATATCAGTCTTAGCACTATGGCTCATTGTTGAAGGGGTATATAGATCCGTCGATCCATAATCCTAATCCTTCCTTTGGTTTTGAAGGGGTATACAGTTCGTCAACCGTAATCCTGATGCTTCCTAGGGAACCATTTTGTTGTCATAACTTAAAACATTTTGCTCTTTCGTTCGTTCGTGAAATCTGTTTTTTTTTTCTCTTAAACTTTTTCTGGTTTTCTTTTGTCTAATGATGTTCTGGAACTGTAAAGGATTTCCTTGTAATGCTTGCGAAAATGAAAATTGAGTAATAATACTACTTGAATCAGTCAGTTGAATGGAATACATCTTTGAAATGATTAGAAATTCAATGGGGAATCCGAATCTATGCTTTCTGTTTCAATCGAAGAAGTATTGAAGAAGGAAAAGATGAAATCTGTTTAAATGAACAGTAGAAATCTGGATCAATAGATGTATCTCAACGAAGAGGAAATAAAAAAGATCTCTGTTGGTCAACCAGATGTCAACGCAACTAATGAGTGATGTCACCAGATCTTACCCAACTAAACGAGTAATTTAGATGTCGTTGAAGTAGGGAAACAGACATCATGACGTAAGAAAAAGACATCATGACGTAAGACTATCTGTCAACAGTTTGCAACTAAAAGAAAAACAGACATGATGACGTAAGAACAAGACACCATGACGTAAGACTATCTGTCAACAGTTTGCAACTTATGAACTTGAAGAACAATGGTTTCCCTCGTCTGAAGAAATTCAAAATATCTTACGAAATTTCTGGAATAGATCGAATAAGCTACTTGTGAGCTACTTTAGATGTCGTTGAAGTAGGGAAACAGACATCATGACGTAAGAAAAAGACATCATGACGTAAGACTATCTGTCAACAGTTTGCAACTAAAAGAAAAACAGACATGATGACGTAAGAACAAGACACCATGACGTAAGACTATCTGTCAACAGTTTGCAACTTATGAACTTGAAGAACAATGGTTTCCCTCGTCTGAAGAAATTCAAAATATCTTACGAAATTTCTGGAATAGATCGAATAAGCTACTTGTGAGCTACTTCGAAGAATAACTCATTGAAAAACTCAAGAACTCAATGAACGAACATCATTAAACCATTTTCTAAAACATCTTTGGATCAAAATTACAGTAAACGCAGCTTTTGTAAAAACAGAGCATAAACTTTCTGGTTTTCTTGAAGAACAGCCGTAGCTATCTTCCTTTTCTTTAAAACATACACAATCAAAAACACAGAATTGAATATATGCTTTCTATTGAGTGAGAAAGAAACAGAGTTTACTTGCCTGGTTTCTTTAAAACACAACAACGGTAGTAAATCCAGTGACTTTCCTGCGCACCGCCTGTTTCCTTTAAAATGCTTTGAAAGAACTTTGCTCGGTTTTCTTAAGAGAGAACACCGCTTAAAATGATTTGTTGTGAAAGTAATGATGCATGAAGCAGCTTAATGTCCTATTTATATGACTTACAAAGTCTAATGAAAGACACACGTTTAATCAATATGCCAAAATCCATTATAAGCGTGCTCTGTTTTTAAAATGAAAAGATGCTCATGGAAAACGAATGATTTTAATTAAAACCAATGATTCAATTGGCTTGCAGGTGCCACCAGACCTCTACTGTTATTGCATTCTGAAATATGATTATCAACCCAAGATATAAAAATAGGTTAATCATTGCGTGAAACATAGAATCTATACGCACGTAACTTGAAATCTGAAGTTTAACATTAAATGAAGAACGCCAATCAACACGAAGGTGAAGTCTGAAACTTGATAAATTCATAGATTGAGATAATATAGCATTGTAATCCCTCAAATCTCATAAATTATTAATTGTGGACTATGACAAAGATCTGGTCATTACAATATGGGTTGAAGAAAGCACCCAGAGCTTGGTATGACACACTGTCTAAATTCCTTATTGAGCATGACTTCATAGTAGGCACAGTAGATAAGACTCTGTTTAAGTTTGTGAAAGCTGATCATGTTTTATTGGTTCAGTATATGTTGATGATATTATCTTTGGGTCAACTAATCCCAAGCTGTGCCAAAAGTTTTCCAAGTTGATGCAGGACAAATTCGAGATGAGTATGATGGGGGAGCTGACGTTATTTTTGGGTTTACAAGTTAGACAGCTGGAGAATGGTATATTCATTAACCAGGAGAAATTTCCAGGCCCCGTGCTAATTACTCAATAAAATAGCACAATTAAAGCACATAATCACGTAAGCATAAAAATGGGCTTAAAAATTTTTCGAAATAGTTTGGGCCTGAACTACCAACATTCATTCAAAATAGCAATACTCAAAATACGAGTTAAATCAAACTCATAAAAACCAGGTAACAATAAATCTCAAATCAAATACAGATCCCCAATACATAGAAACACGGGGCATCCCCCGGTTCAATACATAATAAAATAGACTGGGACTCAAGGGAACGGGGATCGACCAACTGAACCTCCACTCTGTCCAGCTTGGTTACCTAATGATCCTGCAAATGGGCAACACAGACCCAAGACACAAAAACAGGAAAACAAAATACGAGGTCAAGCCTCAGTACGAAGAGCTATCAAAACAGCTAAACATGCAAAATGCTATAAATCAATGCTATGAATGCATGAGGGCTATCAAGAAATCGGATAGCTAGACCAGTAAGTCAACTGGCAATCAAATCTGTCGAGCCTCCAAACCCACGAGGTAAGTCAACCAGTGGAATCATCGGTCCGTGATATTCCAGGCCCGTCAGCCCATCACAGCTCGGTGGTATTCCGATACGACAACACAGTCGATCACCACTCCGATGATAGCGTTGGACCATTCCGCACGACTCAACAGTCTGCCGGTCACAACGTGGCTCTCAATCAGGTCAATCAACCAATCTGTCAGGCTCAATATGTATGCATGTATGCCAAATAAAATATCAATGCCCAATGCATACAAATCAATACGTAAAAAAAAACAAAGGCTGGAAACGACGTGAATCGGCGGTGGAAAGTTACGGTGTACAGTAGCTAATTGAGGGTTTCGAACAGAAGGATAAGAAATGTCGGGTTGAGAAATATTCTAAGTGTAATTCAACACTTCTATTTATTCCTCAATTCAAACGCTACTGTCTAAGTCCAACACCGACAAAAACAGATCCCTGCAACAAAAAATAGCGTCAAACAGATCTCTCAAACAACGCTAATAACCACCAGATCCCAACGCTAACAACAAACGCTCGCTCACAAGCCAAAACGACAGCGCATCGGTAAAACAGATCTCAGCGCTCAACACAACGCTGGTCTCCTAACGCACCACACTAAAACAGATCTCTACGCCTTAGCAACACAAAATGCTAAAACGACGACGTAGCCACTAATCCAAACGACGTCGCACAGCAAAACAGATTTCTCCTCAAATCGCAACGCTAGCGCTCGAAACAGATCTCTCGACTAAACGCGCTACACCAGACGTCAACTCTACATGTTGACCAACACGTGTCGCCCTCTCACACGAACGCGCTACACTACCAGATCTCTATATGCAAAACCAGATCTCTCCTCTGAACGCGTTAACGATCCAGCAGTCAACACCTCAGTTGACCAATGTGATACCTGCTTACGTCACACACTAGCGCTACCAGATCTCTCAATCCAGCGATCACCCGCTACAGTGCCGTTGACCAACGTTGACATCTGAAAATGCGAAAAGAAAGCGATGCACTCTCGCGCCACTCTCGACTATCCAGATCTCACCAAAACGCAGCGTTTTACCTACTTCTCGCGGCAAAACACGCTAACACTCAGGGAACCAGATTTCTATCAAAATCTAACAAATTCAACCCCAATTCTCAACCAGATTTCACCCGATAAACCCGAACTAAAATCTGGACAACTCCAACTAGAGATCTGAATTTTCTCAAATCAGATTTCACAAAAAATCAAAATTCTAAAATTCGAAAATCTTAATTCTCGTGACTAATCTAACCCAAAAATCTGATTAATCACAAATCTTGAAATCTGATTCCTCACATTCTCCCCTCCTTAAGAGATTTCGTCCTCAAAATCAAAGGCAAACAAGGGCAGAAACAATCAAACATGCAAATCAGCACAAACACTACTCAAATTCGAAGCAAAAAACAGCAATTTACCTGGAAAAATTCGCACGATCAGTGCTCAAACAGATGCGGCCAGTCTTGTCTCATCTTCTCTTCAACTTCCCAGGTTGCTTCTTCTTGGCCATGCTTGCTCCATTGGACCATCACCAACGGAATTATCTTGTTCCTCAACTGCTTCTCCTTTCAATCCATGATCTGCACTGGATATTCTACATAGCTCAAGGCAGAATCCAGCTCAACTTCTTCAGTTCTCAAAACGTGGGACGGATCTGGCTCATATTTTCTCAACATAGACACATGAAAGACATCATGCATCGCTGCTAACTCCTCGGGCAGCCTCAATCTATAAGCCAACTGTCCAATCCACTCAACAATCTCAAAGGGACCAACGAATCTGGGAGCCAATTTTCCTTTAAATCTGAATCGCATAACGCTCTTGAAAGGAGAAATCTTGAGAAACACACGATCGCCAACCTCAAACTCTAAAGGTCTGCGTCTTCTGTTAGCATGGCTAGAGAAACGGTCTTGAGTAGCTTTCATTCTACTCCGAATCAAATCAATCTGATCTTTCATGTGCTGAACAAACTCCGGTGTAGAAAGCTGTCTCTCACCAACTTCTTCCCAATAAATCGGGGATCTGCACTTTCGACCATACAAGGCTTCAAATGGAGCCATCCCGATAGTGACTTGGTAACTTTTGTTATACGAAAACTCAACCAAGGACAAAGAATCCTGCCAGCCACCACTGAAATCCATCACAACTGCACGCAGCATATCCTCCAAAGTCTGAATAGTCTGCTCAGACTGACCATCTGTCTGTGGGTGGTAGGCTGTACTCATAGCCAATCTCAAACCCATCGCTGCTTGCAGACTCTTCCAAAATCGAGAGGTGAACCTTGGATCTCTGTCAGACACGATCGAAACCAGAACTCCATGCAATCTAACCACATGGTTGATGTACAATTTCACCATTTTCTTCATCGAACACCTCACATCATAGGGAATGAAATGGGCTGACTTCGAAAGTCTGTCAATCACAACCCAAATCTCATCGTATCCCTTACTCGATCGAGGTATATGAGTCACAAAATCCATGGCGATATGCTCCCAATTCCATTGGGGCACCTCTAAACTCTGCAGCAAACCACCAGGTCTCATTCTCTTGGCCTTGACCTGTTGGCAATTCAGACATCTAGCAACAAAATCCGAAATGTCGCTCTTCATACCTGCCCACCAGTAGTGAGTCTTCAAGGCATGGTACATCTTTCTTTCGCCCGGATGCACACTGTATCGGCTACAATGCGCTTCGTTCATGATGGCATCTTTCAAATCAATCAGGTTCGGAACCACTAATCTCCCTCGAAAACGCAAAAATCCATCCGGAGAAACAGAAAAATCATTAGACTGACCATTCTGGGCCTTGATCCTCAACTCATGGATATAGGGATCAGTCCTTTGCGCCTCCCTGATGTCGCTCACCATCTGTGGTTCTACCTGAATCGATGAAACCATGAAGTACTGATCAACCGGCTGAAATCTCCAACCAGAAGTACTCAAATGCTCATAGACTTTAGAGACACTTAGAAACGAAAGCATCTCAGGCTGGGTCTTCCTACTCAATGCGTCGGCAACTGAGTTCATCCGCCCAGGCTGATACTGAATCTCACAGTTAAAGACCTTGAGCAATTCCATCCATTGACGTTGCCTCATATTCAGGTCAGACTACGTGAAGATTTATTTCAAGCTCTTGTGGTCGGTGTACAACACAAATTCTTCACCATACAGATAATGCCGCCAAATATTCAAGGCAAACACTATCGCAGCCAACTCCAAATCATGCACAGGGTACCTCGTCTCGTGAGGCTTCAACTGTCGAGACGCATAAGCAATCATGTACCCGTTCTGCATCATAACACATCCCAAACCATTGAGAGAAGCATCGGAACACACAACAAAACCTCCAGATCCAGACGGTAGAGCCAAAACAGGAGCAGTGGTCAACTTCTCCTTCAATGTCTGAAAACTGTACTCGCACTCATTGGTCCACACAAATTTCCGATCTTTCTGAGTCAATTGCGTCACTGGCCTGGCTATAGAAGAGAACTTCTCAATAAAACGCCGGTAATAGCCAGCCAATCCCAAGAAACTATGGATCTCGGAAAAGTTCCTAGGTATCTCCCAGTTCAACACTGCTTCGACCTTACTCGGATCCACCGAAATACCTTGCGCCGAAATCACGTGACCCAAAAAGACAATTCGATCAAGCCAAAATTCACACTTGCTGAACTTGGCATAAAGCTGCGAGTCTCTCAATCTCTGCAACACCAATCTGAGGTGCTCCTTATGCTCTCTCATACTCCTCGAATACACTAGGATGTCATCTATGAAGACGATCACGAATCGATCGATATACTCGCTGAAGACGCGATTCATCAAGTCCATGAACACAGCTGGGGCATTCGTCAATCCAAACGGCATGAAAAGAAACTCATAATGCCCATATCGAGTCCGGAAAGCTGTCTTCGCCACGTTAGCGTCTCTAATCCGCAACTGGTGATAACCAGAGCGCAAATCAATCTTCGAGTAAACGACCGATCCTTGCAACTGATCGAACAAGTCATCAATCCTAGGCAAAGGATACTTGTTCTTCACTGTCGCTTTATTCAACTGTCTGAAATCCACACACATCCTCATAGACCCATTCTACTTCTTCACAAAAAGAATCGGAGCTCCTCAAGGCGACATACTCGGTCTAATGAAGCCTTTCTCCAAGATATCACTCAACTGATCCTTCAGCTCTCTCAACTCTGCTGGCGCCAACCGATACGGAGCTCTAGAAATCGAGGCGGTACCGGGCACCAACTTGATACTGAAGCCGATCTCAAGTCTCGGAGGGAATCCAGGAATCTCATCTGGAAACACGTCGGGAAACTCTCGAACGATCGGAATGTCGCTCAACTCCAATCGCTGTTCTTGGGAACTGTCAAGCGCGTAAATCATGAATCCAGCGTTACCTAGCGATAGCAGGCCAAACATCTCCATGGCAGAAACTAGCGGAATCTTCGAGCACGAATCAGCACCGTAAAAATCCAACTTCTCACCCAAATCATGTCGAAATCTCACAACACCATCGGAAGCAATCAACTGTAGCCTTATAGCTAGATAACACATCCATCCCCAAGATACAATCGAAGTCTCTAATTCCCAAATAAATCAGATTGGAAACCAATGGAAGCAATCAACTGTAGCCTTATAGCTAGATAACACATCCATCCCCAAGATACAATCGAAGTCTCTAATTCCCAAATAAATCAGATTGGAAACCAAAACATGCTCATCAAACCTAATCAGGCAATCAATCACTACCTCTCGGGACCATAGACTCACACCAGCAGGAGTAGACACAGAAACGACATCACACAATGGGGAAGAACTCAACCCATGCTCGCATACAAACAGCTCAGAAATGAAAGAGTTTGATGCACTAGTGTCAAATAAAACTCTCGCCGGATAATAAAAAATAGAGCATGTACCTACGATAACCATGTCAGGCGTCTCCTCAGCCTGATCTCTCGTCAAAGCGTTCACCTGAGCCTGAATCTGAAACTGAGGTCGGGAAGGTCCTCCAAACCTAGACGGTCCACTATCCTGAAATCCAGATCGCTGGGTAGGAACAGGAAACTGCGGTCGCTGCGAAGAACCACCAGCCGAACCCTGCTGCGAAGGAACCGAAGTCTGTCCCCTCAACATCGGACAAGCTCTCCGAAAATGTCCTGGCTGTCCACAGTTGTTGCAAGTTCCCTGAACTCCACGACACTGCGAAGTAGGATGCCTCCCTCCGCACTTTCCACAAAAACCACCGCCAGAACCACTGCCTGATCCACTGCCAGAACCAGAGCTCACGGAACCAGAGGAACTCGAGTTGCCCTTCTTCTTGAACTGTTTTCCTCGAGGTCGAAACTGATGGTGACTCGACTGCTGTGACCCTTGAGGAGACTGGTACGACTGCGACACCTCCTGCGCCGGCTGAGAAGCTCACCCAGTCGTCTGATACACCGAAGCCTCGGGATCCCTCATACTCTCCTCAATATCAACCGCATTGTTCACAGCTTCAATATAGGTCGCCGGGGACCCAGACAATACCATCCGGTAAAGATCAGGTCTCAGGCCCTTCAAAAACTTGTTCCACTTTGTTCGCTCTTGGTTCGCTACGTGCGGCATGTACACCAGAAGCGCAGAAAACCGCCTCGCGTACTCAGCCACGCTCATCGTCCCTTGCTTCAGGTTATCAAACTCACGCTCTCGGCTGCTGTAGTAGGACTCAGGGGTATACTCCTGCCGGAACGCCTCACAGAAGCTCTCCCAAGTAATCACGGCCCCACTATCACGAAGGATACGAGAAGTACCTCTCCACCAGCGCTGTGCGTCATCCCTCAATTGCAGCACTGCCAATTTCAGTCTCTTTTCCGGAGTGTACTCCAAAGTATCGAACAACTCCTCCATCTGAACCAGCCAAGCCTCAGCCTTCGCACCACCCTCGGTAGCCGCAAAAGTCGGAGGGTTCGTACGCTGAAATCGAGCTAAGACTAGTTCCATCCTGCCTATCCATCGAGTCACATCATCTACCTGATTAACATCCTCGTCACTATTTGGAGCCCTAGACCCCTCGGAACGTCTAGATATACCTCTCCTCGGCAGCATCTAAAGCAAATCTAGAGGTAAGCTCTCATAATAGATATACATCAAGGCATATAATAATCACATAAGCCACAGAGTCAATCAAAATCAAATCAAAACTCTGTGCCTAGACTCGAGTGTGATCAAAAGAAATCGAGCTTATCCCAGTTTAAGCTCTGATACCAAAATTGTCAGGCCCGTGCTAATTACTCAATAAAATAGCATAATTAAAGCACATAATCACGGAAGCATAAAAACGGGCTTAAAAATTTTTCGAAATAGTTTGGGCCTGAACTACCAACATTCATTCAAAATATCAATACGCAAAATACGAGTTAAATCAAACTCATACAAACCAGGTAACAATAAATCTCAATTCAAATACAGATCCCCAATACATAGAAACACGGGGCATCCCCCGGTTCAATACATAATAAAATAGACTGGGACTCAAGGGAACGGGGATCGACCAACTGAACCTCCACTCTGTCCAACTTGGTTACCTGATGATCCTGCAAATGGGCAACACAGACCCAAGACACAAAAACAGGAAAACAAAACACGAGGTCAAGCCTCAGTACGAAGAGCTATCAAAACAGTTAAACATGCAACATGCTATAAATCAATGCTATGAATGCATGAGGGCTATCAAGAAATTGGATAGCTAGACCAGTAAGTCAACTGGCAATAAAATCTATCAAGCCTCCAAACCCACGAGGTAAGTCAACCATTGGAATCATCGGTCCGTGATATTCCAGGCCCGTCAGCCCATCACAACTCGGTGGTATTCCGATATGACAACACAGTCGATCACCACTCTGATGATAGCGTTGGACCATTCCGCACGACTCAACAGTCTGCCGATCACAACGTGGCTCTCAATCAGGTCAATCAACCAATCTGTCAGGCTCAATATGTATGCATGTATGCCAAATAAAATATCAATGCCCAATGCATACAAATCAATACGTAAAAACAGTGCATAAACTCAAGCCATTTATCAAAACTGTTTCACGTAAACTCACAGCAGCAGGCCAACAGATTTCATAGCAGGGAATACAGCCATGTTCACGCTTCAAGCTATTAAGAGCTGCTCAATTTGTACCTCAACTGCTTCAATATACCTTAACAGCTTTCACAACACCACGGCCAGCAACCAAATCAAGCCTACGGCCCTTGAAGCTTCACGGCACAACTCAACCAAAAATCCTGGGAGCTGAAATCTGTTTCAAGGCCTCGAGAATCAGCTTAACACAAGCACAAATCTAAGCCTGAACACTCTAACACCTAATCAGCTCAACGGAACAAGCAACTCACAGAACACCAGCAGCTTCACGCTTCCACTCCAGCGTTAATTCAGGGTCTCAAATGGGTAGCAAACGAAAGAGCTAAGCTAGGTGAACTCAGCGCCACCAAGATCGTCAAAAACAGAGGCTGGAAACGATGGGAATCGGCGGTGGAAAGTTACGGTGTACAGTAGCTAATCGAGGGTTTCGAACAGAAGGATAAGAAATGTCGGGTTGAGAAATATTCTAAGTGTAATTCAACACTTCTATTTATTCCTCAATTCAAACGCTACTGTCTAAGTCCAACACCGACAAAAACACATCCCTGCAACGAAAAATAGCGTCAAACAGATCTCTCAAACAACGCTAAGGACCACCAGATCCCAGCGTTAACAACAAACGCTCGCGCACAAGCCAAAACGACAGCGCATCGGTAAAACAGATCTCAGCTCTCAACACAACGCTGGTCACCTAACGCGCCACACTAAAACAGATCTCTACGCCTTAGCAACACAAAATGCTAAAACGACGACGTAGCCACTAATCCAAACGAAGTCGCACAGCAAAACAGATGTCTCCTCAAATCGCAACGCTAGCGCTTGAAACAGATCTCTCGACTAAACGCGCTACACCAGACGTCAACTCTACATGTTGACCAACACGTGTCGCCCTCTCACACGAACGCGCTACACTACCAGATCTCTATACGCGAAACCAGATCTCTCCTCTGAACGCGTTAATGATCCAGCAGTCAACACCTCAGTTGACCAATGTGATACCTGCTTACATCACACACTAGCGCTACCAGATCTCTCAATCCAGCGATCACCCGCTACAGTGCCGTTGACCAAGGTTGACATCTGAAAATGCGAAAAGAAAGCGCTGCACTCTCGCGCCACTCTCGACTATCCAGATCTAACCAAAACGTAGCGTTTTACCTACTTCTCACGGCAAAACACGCTAACACTCAGGGAACCATATTCCTATCAAAATCTAACAAATTCGACCCCAATTATCAACCAGATTTCACCCGATAAACCCGAACTAAAATCTGGACAACTCAAACTAGATATCTGAATTTTCTCAAATCAGATTTCACCAAAAATCGAAAGTCTAAAATTCGAAAATCTTAATTCTCGTGACTAATCTAACCCAAAAATCTGATTAATCACAAATCTTGAAATCTGATTCCTCACAGAAATATACGAAGGAACTGCTGAAGAAATTTGGCATGGACAATTGCTCAGCAGCTGCTACCCCTATGAGCTCTTCAATCAAACTGGATAAAGACGAAGCTGGTACTGCCATTGAGGTATCTCTTTATCGCGGTATTATAGGCTCTTTGCTATACTTAACTGCTAGAAGACCAGACATCATGTTTGCTGTCTTTATGTTTGCTAGATTCCAAGCAAAGCCAAAGCAATCGCATTACATAGCTGTAAAGCGAATATTGAAATATTTAAAGGGTACTTCCAACGTGGGTCTTTGGTATCCCAAAGACTCAGGCTTCCAAATAATTGGTTATAGTGATGCAGATTACGCATGATGCAGGATTGATCGTAGAAGCACAAGTGGGACTTGTCAATTTTTAGGAGATCGACTGATTTCCTGGTTTAGTAAAAAGCAGACGTCCAACGCAACGTGAACAGCTTAAGCGGAGTATCTTGCAGCTGGTAGCTGCTGTGCTCAAATCCTTTGGATACAACATCAGCTGAAGGACTATGGAGTTGATGCTTCTGAAGCGCCTATTCTCTGTGACAACACTAGTGCGATCGCGATCACCCAAAACCAATACTGCATTCAAGAACAAAGCACATCGACATCAGGCATCATTTTATAAGGGACCACGTGCTAAAGAAGGACGTCCGGCTGGAGTATGTGTCGACTGAGCAGCAAGTATCTGACATCTTCACAAAGCCTCTACCAGACGCTAAGTTTTCTTATTTTAGAAACATATTAGGTCTCCTTGAATTGTCTTGATTGTCTGTGAGCTAACGCATTTTTGCAGGTTGTCAGCTGTTTCTTAAATCAGCTGTAAGTCTTTTGTTCAGGGGGAACGCTAAGACTTTCAGCTGAGGCAAGTTTTTGCGTTGGAAGAATACAAGTCGTAGGGGGAACCAGGAGCTGAATTGTTAAGCGTGACGTCAGTTGAATATGTTACGACTGGACACACTCAGTTGTTACATATACACAGCGTTGATTCTTATTTGTGATCAGCTCCTGCCACCTTCAACGATACATTAAAAATCAGCTGTGATGTTGTTAAATCAGACGCAGCAGTTGTGACGTATATACACTTTGGCGCGTGTTTTCAATCTTTTCCTGTACGGGTAAAATCTTTCCAAATTATTTTCAAAATACTGTACGCACCATTGGATGTTTGACACGTGGTTGTCATCATTCCACTCGTCACATCTACACTGTTTCCTATTCTTTCACCTTTTCGCATTCCTTACATATTTACAGTGTTTTCCTCTTTGCTAACGCTTACCTTGCAAACTTTGCTCTCTGGTATTCTCGTATTCTCTTGTGTTTTTCTGCGTATATTTTTCAGGAATCTCTCGCAATCTTTCGACTATTGACAATGGCATCTTTGTACTACACAAACACTCTTCATGTCAACTTTGAATCTGTTTTGGCCATGGACCAGGTATGGTGTCTATGTTTCAAGCCCTAATGGCATCTAGCCTAGAGGGATTTTTGGGTTGTCCCGCGGTAATCTATGAAGCTGCTTTGGTCGAATTCTTTGAGAATGCTTCAGTCCGAGATGGTGTGGTTGTCAGTACAGTGCATGGGGTTACAGTGGAGATTTCCAAACAGTTGTTTGCTGAGACATTTGAACTTCTGCTAGAAGGTTTGTCAGAGTTCGGAGATTCCCAAGGATCTAGTATTTGATGCGAGGAGCATGGTTTCCTAGTTTGGTGAACCGGTCAGTACTTCAGGAAAGAAGCGAGAAATGAAGTTTGAGCACCGTCTTCTCTGTGATATTATGGCAAAGACCATATCAGTAAAGGCCGGGTCTTTTAATGCAATCACAATGGAGAAGTTTTTTATGCTGACGGCAATCGTCTGTGGAGTGAGGATTAACTGGACCAATATATTGTTCAATATTATTAAAAAGATGGTGTCTCCAGGATCAAGTCAAGCCAAGGGCTATGCCGTTCAGATCAGTCTCTTACTGGAGAATATTCCAAATTTGGATCTGGAAGAATCGTCTGAGTTTCCCTCTTCAAAAATTCTTACAGAGAAGACATTTCATCGTGACAAATTTGGTATGGAGGAAGCTGCTGATGCACCAAAGGTAACAAGGGCACCCAAGAAAAAGGCTGCATCAAAGAAACGACCAGCTGTTGTTCCTGTGGCTGAACCAGTAGTCAAAAAGAAGAGGACAACTAAGAAGAAATCTGGTTCTTTGACAGATAATGTGGAGATGGTGGCAGTGGCACTGGAAGCGGTTCCCATTCAAATCATTGAGCCAATTTCTGCTGCACCAGTACTAGAGCCTAGCATGGAGGAACAAAGGGAAGCTACATCAGCTGTCCCTATTGATGAAGATATATCTGCTGTAGAGCAACCGGCTGATGTGGAGACAATTGTTGAAGAGTTTGATGAACCAGCAGTAGAGGTTACTACTGAGAAGATAAGACCTCGATGAACCAGCAGTAGAGGTTTACTACTGAGAGATAGACCCCCATCTACTGATGATGTAGATGACATCATTGAGCAAGTGTTGGCTGAAACCACTCATATTGAAGCTGATGAGGAAGATCATGGAGTTGGTACGTTTGATGTTGGAGATCAACCAGCTGGGACAGATGATGATTCAGTACCTTGGTTTGATCTTCCATATGAAGTGCTGATTGATCGTGATTCTGAGCGAGTCTTTGAAACGGCTAGTGACACGGAAGATGAGGAGATGGAAACAATTGATGTTGAGAACCAGCAGTTACAGACTGTTGATGCAGTTGTCGGCAGGGCAGATGCTGTAGCTGATTATTTTGTGGAAGAGCCGGTGGTGGAAACAGAGACAGAGGCTGGTGAACTATCAGCAGATGAGGCGAAGTCTGTGGAGGACATCTTAATGACCATTCCAGTGGATGTCCCATTGCCTTCTGCTGGTGTGGAAATTACAAAGATTATCTTGGGCAAGGACATCAAAATTCCAGGAGTTGATGAAAGGACCTGGTACCTGGCCAGTATTCCTAAGATCAAACCGGAGGAAAAACGGGAAGAAGCCTCTTCAGGAGAAAGACCCAGTTAAAGGGTCATTCGGTGAAGGAACAAATTTTCTGATCCTTGCAGACATTGAAGTGCCTTAGTACAGTTG
>KQ988032.1:168727-191088 GCA_001598015.1 Dorcoceras hygrometricum
TCCTCCGGAGGAAACCCCTGCCGATATCAGCCCTGAGGAGCTGATTACGCTTAACCAATGCCCCCCCTTTTAAACTCCTAGGGCTGTTTTCATGCCATATCGATCCTATCAGGTTAGTTGAGGTAGGCTTAGCAGATTTAATTGGTACTACTCATACCAACAATGTGCATCTTCTTGTCGGGAGTTCATTCTCTTAAGAATTCCAAAGTTAAGCGTGCTTGACTTGGGACAATTTTGGGATTTGTGAGTCCCTATAGAAGTTTTTCAGGGTGCGTACGAGTGTGGAAAAAATACGCTGGATGGACCAGTGTTGGTATAGTGATGGCAGTCATTAAAACTAGGGCGTTACAGTTTGTATCAAAACCGAACTCTCTTAGTACGGTGTGGTTCGGGGACGAAACAAGCGAAATCTGGTGGGTATGTGACCCCCGGGGCTCAAAAGTGGACAGAGAGTGATCGCCGGTGCCAAGAGGTTACACGGACAATGAGCGGCTCCTGGCAGGCTTCTAGGCGAAGGGGTACATGAATGAACCGATCTCACACCGGAATGAGAGTGATTACGAGACTGGGAAGTTATTGATGTAGTTGAGGTTAGTTGAGATAGGCTTATCAGATTTACTTGGTATCTACTCATACCAACAATATGCATCTTCTTTATGGGAGCTCATCACTTGAGAACTCCAAAGTTAAGCGTGTTTGACTTGGGACAATTTTGGGATGGATGACCCCCTGGGAAGTTTCTCAAGGTGCGTGCGAGTGAGGATAAAATACGCTGGAATACTAGTGTTGGTACAGTGGGGGCAGTCGTTAAAATTGGGGCATTACAGGAATATCTGAGAACACCCAAGCTGGAACAGCACAGAACAGACCATGACGAAACAGCTTAGAGCAGAAGAAAGAAGAACGAAGCAGATGAGAGCTGAAGTAGATCAGATAGAAGCGTAGAGAGAATCAGATCAGATTAGAGCTTACAAGATCAGCTCAGAGTATAGAAGGGATCAGATTGGGAGATCAGCTCAGATAAACAGCTCAGAAAAAATTCATCTTAGAGTGTACAGAACACAGCAGCGCTGTACAGAGAAGAACGAAACAGCTCAGAGCTGTACAAAGTAGAACGAAGCAGATTAAAACATATTTGAGCGACATGAAACATATAGATCAGAGCCTAAGTGAAGAAATCAACTTAGAGTAGATTCAGATCGGAGCTTGAAAATAGATCAGCTGAGAGAGACGATCAGCTGAAAATAAGAAGAAGCAAGATTGTGTCAAAGAGCAGAACAGAGCAAGTCTTAGTTGAGGACCAGATCATAGGACTATCTCAGAGGAACAGAGTAGAAGATCAGGCCAGAGCTGGTCAAGTGAAGCAAACCATACGAGAACAGAACAAGCGAGGATAATGTTGCACTTTGTTCGAGCTGAAAGAGTCTTTGAATTTCGTCAGAGCTAAAAGAGCCACTGAAAGACAAAAGAGGAAAGAGCCTTTTTGTCACAGCTGAAGATCAGATTGTCAGGCACTATTTATAGTAATCCTTCAAGGGTCTTAATTCATCAAAGGCTACATATACACTGAAGATTAAAATTAAGAAACGACAAGTATTACATCAATCCCCCCCCCCCCCCCCCTTTTAAACTCCTAGGGCTGTTTTCATGCCATATCGATCCTATCAGGTTAGTTGAGGTAGGCTTAGCAGATTTAATTGGTACTACTCATACCAACAATGTGCATCTTCTTGTCGGGAGTTCATTCTCTTAAGAATTCCAAAGTTAAGCGTGCTTGACTTGGGACAATTTTGGGATTGGTGACTCCCTATAGAAGTTTTTCAGGGTGCGTACGAGTGTGGAAAAAATACGCTGGATGGACCAGTGTTGGTATAGTGATGGCAGTCATTAAAACTAGGGCGTTACAGTTTGTATCAAAACCGAACTCTCTTAGTACGGTGTGGTTCGGGGACGAAACAAGCGAAATCTGGTGGGTATGTGACCCCCGGGGCTCAAAAGTGGACAGAGAGTGATCGCCGGTGCCAAGAGGTTACACGGACAATGAGCGGCTCCTGGCAGGCTTCTAGGCGAAGGGGTACATGAATGAACCGATCTCACACCGGAATGAGAGTGATTACGAGACTGGGAAGTTATTGATGTAGTTGAGGTTAGTTGAGATAGGCTTATCAGATTTACTTGGTATCTACTCATACCAACAATATGCATCTTCTTTATGGGAGCTCATCACTTGAGAACTCCAAAGTTAAGCGTGTTTGACTTGGGACAATTTTGGGATGGATGACCCCCTGGGAAGTTTCTCAAGGTGCGTGCGAGTGAGGATAAAATACGCTGGAATACTAGTGTTGGTACAGTGGGGGCAGTCGTTAAAATTGGGGCATTACAGGAATATCTGAGAACACCCAAGCTGGAACAGCACAGAACAGACCATGACGAAACAGCTTAGAGCAGAAGAAAGAAGAACGAAGCAGATGAGAGCTGAAGTAGATCAGATAGAAGCGTAGAGAGAATCAGATCAGATTAGAGCTTACAAGATCAGCTCAGAGTATAGAAGGGATCAGATTGGGAGATCAGCTCAGATAAACAGCTCAGAAAAAATTCATCTTAGAGTGTACAGAACACAGCAGCGCTGTACAGAGAAGAACGAAACAGCTCAGAGCTGTACAAAGTAGAACGAAGCAGATTAAAACATATTTGAGCGACATGAAACATATAGATCAGAGCCTAAGTGAAGAAATCAACTTAGAGTAGATTCAGATCGGAGCTTGAAAATAGATCAGCTGAGAGAGACGATCAGCTGAAAATAAGAAGAAGCAAGATTGTGTCAAAGAGCAGAACAGAGCAAGTCTTAGTTGAGGACCAGATCATAGGACTATCTCAGAGGAACAGAGTAGAAGATCAGGCCAGAGCTGGTCAAGTGAAGCAAACCATACGAGAACAGAACAAGCGAGGATAATGTTGCACTTTGTTCGAGCTGAAAGAGTCTTTGAATTTCGTCAGAGCTAAAAGAGCCACTGAAAGACAAAAGAGGAAAGAGCCTTTTTGTCACAGCTGAAGATCAGATTGTCAGGCACTATTTATAGTAATCCTTCAAGGGTCTTAATTCATCAAAGGCTACATATACACTGAAGATTAAAATTAAGAAAAAATATACAATGAAAGAGAAAACAATGCAAGGAACATAACACGTGATACAGTGAGTAAATGCTTGAGAATTCTATTGCATCCAAAAACTTCACTGTTCATCATCTTCTTTATTATGAATTTTGTGAGGAATCAGATTTTAAGATTAGTGATTAATCATATTTTGGATTAGATTAGTCACGAGAATTGAGATTTTCGAATTCTGGAATTTCGAATTTCTGGTGATCTGATTTGAGAAATTTAGATCTCTAGTTTGAGTTGTCCAGATTTTAGTTCGGGTTTATCGGGTGAAATCTGTTTGAGTTTTGAGGTCGAATTAGCAAAATTTCGAGTGAAATCTGATCCCCCGAGTGTAGCGTGAATTTCCGCGAGAAGAAGGCAAAACGCCATCGTTTTGGTGAGGTCTGGATGGTCGAGAATGGCGCGGAAGTGAATGCGTTGTTATTTCGCGATTTCGGACGTCAACGATGGTCAACGCTTTTGGAAGAAGCGAGAGATCTGGTTTCGCGTGTAGAGATCTAGTAGCCTTAGCGCTTGCGCGTGAGAGGGTGACACGTGTTGGTCAACATGTGGGAGTTGACATCTGGTGTTGAGCGTTCGAACGTTGTGGTTTGAGGTGAGATCTGTTCTCGCTGCGCGACGCCATTTTGATAAGTGGATACGTCGTCGTTTTTTTAGGCGCGGAGAGATCTGTCCAGCGTTGAGAGCTAGCGTTGTGTTGTGAGAGATCTGTTTGGAGCGATGCAATGTCGTTTTGGCTCTAGCGTTAGCGTGTGTGTATTGGTTCCAGATGTCTCGTATACGACGCCGTTTGAATTAGTAGGCGAGACCAGCGATGTGTTGAGCGTTGAGATCTGTTTTATTGGAACGCTGTCGTTTTTTACTTGTGCGCGAGCGTTTGTAGATAACACGGGAATCTGGTGGTTTAAGCGTTGTTCGAGGAATCTGTTTGGCGCTAGAATTCGATGTAGGAATCTGTTTCTATCGGTGGTTGATTTAACCAGATTTCATGCATTTTTAAATTGGAAGTGTTGGTCTTCAATTATTGATATAGACTCCATACTTAGAATTTTCCTCCCGACTTTTGTTCCTTTTCAAACCCTCGGGTTACTGTTCACCGATAGCTTCTCCGATGATTTCCCGTTGATTCCGGCCACCGTTTTTCGTGTTCGAGGTAGCGTTGGAATCCAATCGAAGAGCTCTTTATTTTCATACCAATCTTGGAGGCTGTAGTGAGTTGGAACAAGAACGCGAAGCTGCTGATTTCGGCAGTAGGTTTGTTCGTGCAGGTAGCGTTCGATTTTAGTTGTTGGAAATCTTGTTCCTAGCTTTGTTTTAAGCTTCTTGTTAAGTTATTTGGGTATGATTGAACACGGGTTTGGGTTTATGAAGTTCCAGCCGTGAGCTTTTGGTAGTAGCCGTGAGTTTTGTTGAGTATCGGCCGTAAGTTTGAGGTAGCATTCTCCTGAATTATGTTATGCGTGTGCTTCCAGGCTTCGATTTTTGAGTGATGGGAATTGCTGGAAATCAGAATTTAGGCAGTCCGTGAATTTCTGTGTTCCTTTGAGGAATTTGTTGGTAAAATCAGATTGAGGTACGAATGGAGCAGAACTTAATAGCTTGAAGCGTGAACATGGCTGTATTTCCTGCTATGGAATCTGTTGGCATGATTCTGTGAATTTACGTGGACAGTTGTTGAATTGATTGAGTCATATTATGCTTTACGAAATGAATTGTATGCATTGTTCATTTGATATTGATTAGCATACATGCATACATCTTGAGCCTGATGGACAGATTGATTGACGACCTGATTGAGAGCCACGTTGTGACTGGCCGACAGATGTGTCGTGCCCGAAAAGTCCAACACTATCATCGAAGTGGTGACTACCGAATTTGAGTGTCTACCACCGAGCTGTGATGGGCTGACGGGCCCCGATGATCACGGATCGATGATTTCCACCGGCTGATTGGTTGTGTGTGGTATAGAGGCTTGATTTGAGATTGCCAGTTGACTTACTGGTCTAGCTATCCGATCCTTGATAGCCCTCATGCATTCATAGCATTGATTTATAGCATGTTGCATGTTTAGCTGTTTTGATAGCTCTTCGTACTGAGGCTTGACCTCGTATTGGTTTTCCTGCTTTGTGTTGTTTGGGTCTGCGTTACCCATTTGCAGGATCTTCAAGTAACCAAGCTGGACATAGTGGAGGTTCAGCTGGTCGATCCCCGTTTCCTTGAGTCCCAGTCTACTTTTATTATGTATTGAACCAGGGATGCCCTGCGTTATATGTATTTTGGGGATCGTTGATGATTGAGATTTGATGTTACCTGTTTTTTATGAGTTTGAGTCAACTCGTATTTTGAGTATTGATATTTTGAATGTATGTTTTGAGTTCATGCCAAACTATTTCGAAAAATTTTTAAGCCCGTTTTTATGCTTCCGTGTTTATGTGCTTTAGTTGTGCTATTTTATTGATTAATTAGCACGGGGCCTGACAACTTTGCTCCCAAAAGCTTAAACAATCATTTTTCTTCCTGAATAAGGAAGAAGAGGAGACGTAGGATTTTAAGCTTCGAACTTTCACAAACAAACTCGCGTCTCTTTACTTTTACTGCTTTCAGTTCTTATTCTGTTCATTGTTCAACAGAGCACGATGAGATCCTCCAAGCTGGTAACTCAGCTTAGAATTAATCCAAAGGCTTGTAAAATTTTTTAAAAGAGTTTTCGTGAAAAATTGTTAAGGAGCTCATTCACCCCCGAACTCCCTAACTGTTATTTTAACTATCTTCGATCCAAAAAATTTCTTCTAACCGTAACAATTTTTTTATTTGTCACACACATATGGTTGAGGAAATTATTATATAGATGAACTTTTGATATCTAATTTACTAACATTTATGAAAGATAGTTCTAGGTCATTTTTATGTGAGGATTCAAGTATACTCTTCTTTATAAAGCCAAGTATTAAGTTGGTTGGTCTTTATTAGACTTCGTAGGTGGAAAGATATGAACTATTGTTATGATATTTACTCTAGACTTATTAAGTACCCAGTTAAAAAATTACAATCTTTTATCAATTTTAGCACAAAAAGAAAATATGTCGATATCAACTCAAATTCTTTTCCGAAATTGAATAAAATATAAAGATTCACTATCATTCAATAGATGAACCAATTCTGAAAGCATGATTATCATCTTATTTGAGAGTTGAAATTTTTCATTATCTTAATGTTGTATCTGTGTAACAGATCTGAATTTTGATGAACACAAAACCTGCTCTTATGTTTCTAACGATTTAATCAAGTGCACAGGTCTTAGCTGAAGAAGAGCACTATAGCATATCAGCTGCGAGCTGAATAAGCGTGTTGTAGCAGATCAGATCAGACAAAAGCCGTGAGCTGAAGCAGTGCGATATAACAGATCAGATCAGACGAGAGCTGCGAGATGAAGCAGTACGTTGTATAAACAAAGAGAGCAGAACAGCTCAAACAGCTCAGAGCTGTACAGAGAAGAACAAAACAGCTTAGAGCTGTACGAAGAAGGTCGAAGCAGATCAGAGCTGTACAGTGCAGAACGGAACAGCTCAGAGCTGTATGAAGCATATTAGAGCAGAACAAAGCTGTACGAAGCAGATTAGAGCAAATGAGAACTAGAGCAGCTTAGAAGGAGCTTCGTAGATGATCAGCTCACAGACAGCTCAGAGGAACAACGAAGAAGAAAATCATATCATAGCTAGTCCAAGCTGGAACAGCACAGACATAATCAGAACATGCCGAAGCAGCTCAAAGCTGAACGAACTGGAAGCATTGTCAAGATCAGCTCAGAGCTAAACTAACTGGAGCATCACAGATCAAATCGTAGCAGAAACAGCTCAGAAATGTATGAAGAAGTCGAACAACTCAGAGCAAAGACAGCTCAGAGAATAACTCAAACCTCACGAACAACTTTCAGATTAGAGCAGATAAGTTATCACAAGAGAACTTGAGGGGTTCAATTCTCAAGATCGGGAGATCAGCTGAGAACATCTAAGCTGAAACATCATAAGGAGATCAGCTCAGCTCAGAGTAGAACAGATAAGTAAAATAGATTAGATGAGCTCAAGAGCAGTCAGCACAGAGAAAAACAGATAAGAGCAGAACATAAATGAATGAAGTAGCTTAGAGCTTTACGAACAGATTGGGTTAGAGCTTAACAAAGTCGATCAGCTTAGGGAAGATTGGAACAGATTAGAACAAAATCATATCAGATGATAAGTGCAGAGAGTATCAGATCAGCTCAGAGCTTAGAACGGATCATATCGGGAGATCAGCTTAGTTAAGCAGTTCAGACAGAATCAGCATAATATTTATATCAGTTCAGGGTGAACAACTCAGAGCAGAATCCGTTCAGATCAGCTGAGAAGGCCTAACCAGGAACATACATAATAGAGTAAGGAATCAGATCAACTTAGAGAATCAATAAGATTCTGAAATCAGCGATGATGAGATGGATCTATCCATTCTATTTTTCAGATTGAAACCAAGCTGATTAAGGGCAACTCAACTCAGGGGTTTTGGATTAGAGCTAAGCTGATATATACGATCACATTTTGAGGTGCCGTATACGAAAATTAGCTTGATTTGTTGTGTTGATACATCAAGATTTCTTTATAGTTGTTGGGACTACTTTTCAACTAAAAACGACGGTATGTGTGCTAAAAGAGGAAAGCATTTAATGAAAAAATACGACGAACTGTACAAGATTTAAATACTTGAGCAGACAAATTATTTGGATCTATACTACATGTCAATGGATATATTTGCACAGAGGCTTTATATATACAAGGAAGACACAACAAAAAAAGAAGAAGAGATACAACAATGCATACAAGAACAAACAGTGAAAAACAAACAAGTGAAGAACGAACGAACACAAAACTTCACCGTTCATCATCTTCCTCGTCACAACTCTGGCTCACAAAAGCATAAAATTCATTTTTCTGAGTTGTAATCAATCAGTAGTTTCGTGTATTAAAGTGTATATAAAAAACAGAGTGTGTAGAGCGTGTCTAAGCTGAAACAGCTTAGAGCAAAACATTGTAAACAGCAGAACATATCGCGGGTCTGTAAACTATAGTTGAGTGCTAGGAGTTCTCGCAGCTTGCGGACTGTTGGATTGGGTTAGAGCAGGTGCTGCTGTAATCAAATCTTCTAGTGGAATTCTTCTTGTACAAGGAAGAAGGGGAGAAGTAGGAGTTTTATCTCCGAACTTCCAGAAACAAACTCTCGTCCATTTTACTTTACTGCATCCAGTTTTTAGATTTCAGCTTCCAGTTTCAGGTTACTTCCGCACAAATAATTTTTGTTACTCGAGACAGCAGATTACACTGAGATTCTCCGAGCCGGTAACTCAGCTCAGAGACAAGCCGAAGCTTGCAAAATTTTTTAAAAGGAGTTTCACAAAATCGAGAGGAGTTCATTCACCCTCTCCCCCTTTGAACTCCTGAGCTGATATTTTAACACTTTTCGATCCTAACACAAAACGACAGTAGAAGTTTGGAATTAATATATTTTTGTATGGAAAAAGTGAAAATTTATGCATTTGATTCAAAATATACATTTATCAATGATATAGAATTCAGGTTGAGTTATTGATAAGATAAAAACAAATACGGTATAAAATTAATGAATAAAAATCTAAAACTCAATTTATATCTACATATTTACTTGAATATAATTTCAATTACCAAATAAAAACAATGACATTTACCTATTAATGATTAATCTTTTTTAAAGGCAGAAAGGGTATCTCATATTTCAAACATATGATTGAATACAAAATTAATGATGACTTATTCATAAATCTTGTGTAACATTTGAGCTACTCAAACTTATTTCATGAATAAGTTTCAATTTTAAAATAAATTCTTTATTTTCAATAACCTTCATCAAGCATTTTTTAAAATAAAAATAGCTTTATCTATTGTATTTCAAATATTTCTGATACATTTGAGGGAGTAAGTTTTCAAAAACAACTTTAATCGAGATAGTTTACTTAAATATTCCATTGAAAAATGAAGGCATGACTAAAATTAATAAAGTATGTTACTTTTGTGTTAGTCGAGGTCAGAAGGTTGCATAGCTGAATATTACCTCGTAGAAGAACGAATGATACTTTATAGTACTTATAAAAAAAAAAGGCTGCTAGTATTGGTGTCCGTTCTAATCGGAGTGATGATTTGGAAAATGGATTTTTGGAAGGTCCCCAATTTCTCAGAAAAAAAAAAAGGTTTTAAAATACAGCACGCAATTGATCAAAACGGCAGATCGCGCCTAAGCTGAATCAGCACGGAGCAGAGCTACGATCTGAATGAGTAAAAACATGAGCTGCAATAGCTTGGATTCTTGAAAGGTTTTTAGCACCGAGAAGTATATCAGATTTGAGAGAAGTATATCAGATATGATATTAACACCAAGCATAAAACATCTACATATACTCTCTCAAAAGTGAAATATAAAAGTTGGTTTTAAACCAAGTATGCGATGTAGAAAGCAATAAGAAAACAAAGGCTTTAATTTGTTTATGGAAGTTCGGAGCTGAATCTCCTACGTCTCCCCTTCTTTCATTGTTGGAAGGATTTCACTAGAAGACTTTGATCTTATAGCAATCCGTACATACCCACCTCAGCTGAGACTTACCCACTGTCCAAACCTGAGACTCCTAAACACTCTGTTTTCACTTATTTAACGTCTCTGTGAGAAGACTACATATGAATTGATTTAGTTTTTCACATTCACTCTAAACTGTTTCGCTCATCTCTCAATATGTGAGTGAATGTGTGTGTGTGAGATCTACAGTATAAGCTCACTCTTTCAAATATTAAATCTCACACACTGGGAAGTGCTTCTTCCTAAGCTGATATCTTCATCCTCTTCCCAAGTTGTGCAGTCGACTATAGTGATTCTGTGTTTAAGCTCTCGGTTGTGCACCAGCTCACACCTAGGCACCAGCTCTTAGCTTGTACACCATCTGCCACTTGTGTGTACCAGCTCTCGACTATTGCACATGCCCTCTTTTTTGTATCGTTTCATGCATCGTCTCTCTTGATTCTCTGTTCATTGTCTGTATCGCATATATAAAGCCTCTGTGCAGATGTTACCGTTGGACACAAGTTCCTAAGCGTTGAAAAAGCTTCTGTAAAGTTCTGGCATAATTATACCTTGTATCCTTTGTCATTTAATGCGATCGTAGGCTTTGTTGACTTTGAACATGTGAGTCTTCTCTCGATCAGACAAATTAGTTTGTCTTATAGTATTTTTGATAAGGCTTGTACAAACTAATTCGTCTGAGCCGATATCCTTCGGGTCTGGTCAAAGCTTCGTTTGATCTGTTGTGATCTTCTGTAAGCTGCTCTGAGCTGATCTGCTCTAAGATGTTCTAATCTGAGTCTTTCTGCTCTTGCGATGTTTCTGTGCTTCTTCTCTAAGCTGCTCTTGTTCTTATCTGCTCTAAGCTGATCGACCCAGTGCTGCTCTGTTCTGATATACTCTAAGCCGATTCTGTCTGATCTGCTTATCTGAGCTGATCTCTCGATCTGATCGATTCTAAGCTCTGAGCTACTCTTGTAAGCTCTAAGCTGATCTGATTCTTTCTACTCTTCTAATATGATCTGAAATGCTTATGATCCCTGAACTGTTTCTTCTCTAAGTTGATTCTAATCTGATCTTTTATAAGCTATTCTAAGCTGATCGCTTCGCATATGATCTGTTCTGCTCTGTTCTTCTTCTTTCAGCTATAAAATGTTTCGTTTCTTCATTGTTTTGTTCTGAGCTGTTCCAGCTTCGGCGTTCTCAGCTGATCTGAATCAATTCTGCTCCGAACTGTTTTGGCGCTTCTCATCTAAGCTGCTCTTGTTTTCATCTGTTCTTATATGTTCTGAGCTGATTCTGTCTTAGCTGCTGCTCTGAGCTGATCTCCCGATCTGATCTGTTCTAAGCTCTGAGCTGCTCTTCTAAGCTGGTCTAATTCTCTCGGTGATAAACTGCTCTAAGCTGATATGATCATCTGATCTGAATGCTTGATCCAAATATTTGAACAGTCCCCTAAGCAAGACTTTGCTAAGATAATCTGAACATCTAAACTGATTAAGCCAAACTTTGATCTGAATACCTTGAGCTGAGTTGTCTTTACTCAGCTTAGCTCCGATCTGATCTGAATAAGCAACGCAGTAAGCTCTGACCTGATCTGATTATTTAATCTCTGATATGATTTACTTAGGTTATCTTTTGTCTTCACCAAAACTTAAGTTCTCCATCAATTTTCCTCTTTTGGTGATGACAAAACATGTGACGAAAAAGAGATTTCACTATACTTGTAAACGATTACAAATACAATAAGCTTTTCAATCTAAACCCCTAAGCTGGTTCCTCAAATAAGCCTTCTCTTTTTACTGCTACCTTCCCCTTTTTTGGCATCAAGGAGTTCTTTAAGGCAATCAACCACTTCAGCAACTTGTGATCTGAGTGAGGTCATTTCATTCACAATATACTGACGGCTTTCGTGAATTTGACGGACTAGATTGGTTTCCAAAGCCGACTAAGTAGTGTTGATGTTGTCCACCACATCATCCATCCTACTGTAGAACAGATGTATGAACTGTGAAAACCCAAAAATGTAACTCTCGTAAATACAGCCGAAAAAAAAATTCGATGGTCGACTCAACTTTGGCAAAGTCAACTCAGCTTTGGTAAAGTCAACTCAGCTGATCAACAGTCAACTCAGCTTTGGAAAAGTCAACTCAGCTTTGACTAAGTCAACTCAACTCACGAATTTCATCAAGCTGCTACACGCGTTACAAATCAGATTACATCTGGAAAGCCAATCATCAACAGTCATAGCTGCCGAATTAGGGAGATTAATGGCCAATTATACCACCCAATTCAATGCCTAAACTGTTACCCTTGTAACAGCCAGATTTAATTGCCATCAAATCAGGAATTTATGTCTGTAATGGCTGATCTTTGACTCCCCATTACTACACCTATATATACCTTGTTGTGGCATCAGATGATCCACATTCATCTCGAAATTCTCAGTAAAATATACCAGCAAGCTTTCATGTTAAAACCATGCACAAGCTGTATCACAGTGCTGTGCAAAGTTCACCAGATTTCGTCTGAGCTGAATAATGTTCTGTTACCTTGAACCACACAGAAACTTTAGGAGACGGTAAGTGGGCTTTTGCTATATATATTCGTTTGAAGTATTATATGGTATTCATGCTATATTCTATCTTGAATTATCATTCTAGTTTTCGTTTCGTGTCAAATTCATGCTATGATCTATGCTCTGTTTTAGCACTGATATTTCTATCGCTATATGGGTCTACGGAATATTCCGCACTCTGAGTTACTAGGTGTAACTATGGCCTCAATCCCTTAGAGGAGTAAAAATTAGGGACTGATCAGTAAACCATAGAACGAAGTAATTATCAGTGATACCTGTTCTGATGATCAAATTCAGTATATATATGTATATTTTTGTTATGCTCGAATGGTTCCCCCACTTGCTGAGTGTTTCCCCAAACACTCACCCGTTACTTCTCCCACCCAGATAAAAGCAAATAACAGGTTGAAGAGGACGAACAGAAGATGTTCTGGGGCTGATGAAGACTTAGTTTTGGTTAACTGAAATTTTTCGCTTCCGCAAACTTTGATTTTCTGTTGTGAAGACGAGTATTTGATAATGTAAAAGACTGGTTTTTTTAGTTGTACTATGAGGTTTAATGTTTTACAATTTTATAATTTTTTAACATTGCTGATGTCACGAGTCTCGGTCTCGGTGCGTGATATTGAACTGTTTAGAGTCGTACTTTAGATATGCATGTTCATCCCGCAGCTTCGTAATGGAGGATTCCAAAGACGCGACGACTCCTTAAATCGTGGTAATTTTTGAAACAATATCAAATGTTGCCGGGTACTTGTAGAGATGCTGATAAGTGGTTGATCTGAAGAGACAACTTGGGCAAGACTTGTTGTCACTACTGTATGAGTCTGCGGTGCTGTAAACTGTACAATCTCCAAACCTGAAGTTCTGAAAACCTGATGTTCCACATTATTATTTGAATATGAACGAGAATAAATAGAAATACTAGAATCAATTGTACTAGACGGGAGAAAATCAATTTGAGCCTGATTCTCATCTACTGGAGCCTGTTGCTCCTCCACTAGAACCGGTTGCTCAACCATTGGATCCATAGCCGCTCCATCAACTTGCGGAATGTTGGAAGAGATTTTCTCAACACAGTGAGAATCCGCTCCCTTGACAACCATCACCAGAACTTCCTCAAGCACTGTCTTGCTTACGGAATGTTGCTCAGCTGATTTAGAGAAGGTGAGCTGAGCGAGCTAAGATTTGCACTCTTGCCAGGAGACGCCAGGAGTTATTTCCATTTATTTAGCACGGTCTGTTAGAACCCGACACGTTACCTGACCTGGGCTAGTTCAACTTCCAACACTCAGATAGCCATCAGATCGCCATTGGCGGATGGCTTATCCTTGTGAAACTCCTTCCAGTGATCTGCTACAACCTTGCAGATTCTCTGCTCAACGATCTTAAACCATATAAGCTCCCTTCGTTGGAGAATTTCAGATATCTGTTCTGTCCCAGCCCATGGAAACAACGAATCTTCAATTTAGTCATCTGTTTCATGAGCGTCATTGACGTAATCTTGTTCGGCCTAAAGCCAGTGCAAAACTTGCTCCATTTATCGAACAATTGAATTTGTGGGTCCACATTGTCCTTGATATCTTGAATAAGCAACAAGCAATGCTCCTCAACTGGGTTCGGACGATCGATGAGAGACAGAAGTTCCTTGCCCTTAGCAGCAGGGCCATCTTGGACAAGAAGTGGGTCGTCCAATTTATCTCCCTGATATGTATAGGAGGAAAACCGAATCCACCAACAGATACTTTGCTTCCCAATTCCATTGCATATGCAGGGAATGTGAGACCTGAAACTAATAAAAGATTAATTGTTGGATTAATCGGTTTTTAAGGATTTCTGGATGTTCAGATTCCAATTTGAAGGTTTCGGTTGCATTTTCGGGTCAAATTTCACATTTAGAGCAATTCTGGAAGTTTTCGTATTTTTGAGTTTTTGGAGGAGAAATCTGATTTTGTGGTGAAAGCTGATCGATTTGGTGAAATCTGGTAGCAGCGTGTATTGGTATCACGGGAGATCAATACGCCGTCATTTAGGTGAATTCTGTTAGCATTTTAGAATTTCAGACGTTGCCTTGTTGTGTTTTGCGTTGATTATAAAACGACAGCATTTATATTAGTTGGTGCGACACCGTTTTAGTTAGTTGAAACGCAGCATTTTGGGAATCAGCTGCGAGGGATCTGTTCGCATGTGTGTCGTCTGGTTGTATCGCTGAGAGCAGACGTCAACGCGGGTCGGCGTTCCTGTAGCGCGAGGTGGAAACGTCATCGTTTTGGAGTGGAGCGCTTGGACCAGCTGCTGGTTTTCGTTGTACATCAGCTGTCGCAAGATTTCACGTGGTGTTTGATCAGTCGTTGGTTTTCAGCGCACCGTTTTAGTTAGTTGAAACGCAGCATTTTGGGAATCAGCTGCGAGGGATCTGTTCGCATGTGTGTCGTCTGGTTGTATCGCTGAGAGCAGACGTCAACGCGGGTCGGCGTTCCTGTAGCGCGAGGTGGAAACGTCATCGTTTTGGAGTGGAGCGCTTGGACCAGCTGCTGGTTTTCGTTGTACATCAGCTGTCGCAAGATTTCACGTGGTGTTTGATCAGTCGTTGGGTTTTTCAGCTGTTGGCAATTTTAGTGTCCAGCAGTAGGAATCTGTTGTAGCACTTATCCAGCCGTTGGTTTGTGGAACAGTGCAACAGTTGAATTTTGTCGGTGGATTTAATTCACCAGCTGTTGGTTTATCCAGCTGCTGATTTGGGAACATCTTTAGTGTAGACTGGTTTTGTCGGTGGAATCCGCTCTTGCTGCTGCCAGCTATTGTGAAGTATATATATTAGAAGACTTGGTCTTCGACTGGATTATCAGATTCCATACTTAGCGATATTTTCTCCCGATTGTTGTTCTTCGCTTCGAACCCTAGAACACTATTCACCGTGAGTTTCTCCGACGAATACCCGTCGTTTCCAGCCACCATTTGTCACGTTCGAGGTAGCATTGGACTCCTCTCGTGAAGCTCTTTCTTTCTATACCACTTTTGGAGGCTGTGATAGGATAGTTATGGAACCCGAAGTTGCTGCCCGTTCGTGCGTTGTGTAGTTCAGGTAGAACTTTGTTTAATTCGATGAGATCTTGTTCCTATCCTTGAATTAAGCTTCCTGTTAGGTTGTATTGTTGGGATTGATAGCTGGTTTGAGTGTATGACTCCCAGCCGTGAGCTTTGGTAGTTGGCCATGACTTTATGTGTAATGCCTGAGATGTGTTGTGTATGTGTTTAGCAGGTGTTGGAATCAGATCTCCCAGGCTCCTTGTTGTGGTAATCGTTGCACAGAATTAAGGTACGGGTTGAGCTTGTTACAGCGTGAGATTTGGCATGGGTAAATGCAGTGATGGCTGATTGTTGTTTCGTGTATTGCTGCCAGTGTTTACTGCCTGCTGTTATGTGCATACACGCATTATATCACTTGCATTTCAGATCTCAGCCGTATTGTGCATTGTGTTGTTGTCTCGTATCTTGTTGTATTGCGCTGTTGTTTCTTACCAGGATGCGAGGGCGAGCGGCGATACCGCACTCTCATCTCCCTGCTGGGATCTGTTAGCCCTCATGCGCCGAGTGGTTAACTACCACAGTTCATGAGTTGTGCAACGGAATGTTGAGTTGTTTGATGCATCTGGTATTCGGGTGTGGTGTCAAGGCGAGTGGCTCATTACCACACTTTGAACACACCCCGTGGCCACTGTTTGTTGCAGATCTTGTGGAGCTATGTTTGAGTTCCTTCGCTCCCTTTTCGATTGTAGCCTTCAGCTTTTATCCGGTGTCTCATGCATAGCATCTGCATTTTATCTTGTGCTTTTCTTTAGCTGTTTCAGTTGCTCTCCGTACTGGGGTTTGACACCATGTCCCTCTGGGGCTTGGTTTGTTTGTTTGCCTGTTGTTGTTCAGGTTTCCCAGGTTATTCAGCTGGTCGTGGTGCTGACCCAGCTAGAGGTGTCCCAGGAGGTGGTTAGAGTATCTGATGGATCTGTGTAAACAGATCCTGATTAAGTTTTGAATTACACAAAACCTGTTATTGTGTTTCTAACAATTCTACTTAGTGTACAGATTCTAGCTATCAAAGAAAGATGTCGCGAAACTAAATTTGTCCAGTCGATGGTTCTCAAGATATAGTTCAGCAACTGGTTTGGTTAATCATTGTAAACGGCAGCTGGATTAGCAATGGAGACGTCCAAAGTTGAGTCAGTTGTTCGTAATCAGGCGGAGGCCAAGTTGAACCAGCTGGAGCATAGTGAACCAGCTGGAACGATAAGAACCAGCTGCAAGCGCTAAAGAAGAAGATGGACCAGCTGGAAAATTAAAAGGGAACCAGCTGGAACATCTAAGTGGACCATTGATGATGATGTCATTGGTGACGACATCATGATCAGCAGATGAAGAAAGATCAGCTGGTGCGAGAAGACCAGCTGGAGAGCTAAGCGATGATGATATCAGCAGTGACATCACAATCAGCAGGAAGCTACAGTAGAACCAGTCGATGGTTGATCCAAGCGCAAGAGATAAAGCGACATCGTACTGAAAGAACATTCAGTCGCAAGCTACAGTGCAACCAGTCGAGCGTACTCAAAGTTAGCGATAGCAAAACGATGTCGTTTGAATAAATTGATACGATAGCATTTTGCCTTCGCGATTCAGTCGATGGTTTGCAATGATATAACCAGCAGGTAGCTACAGTACATCCAGACGCAAGCAACAGTACATCCAGACGAGAGCTACAATGAACCAGCTGTTGCTATGCATCCATTCGCAAGATGATGTACCAGTCTCAAGCTACAGTGGATCCAGTCGCGAGCTACAGTGCTATTACATATCCAGTCGACATGGAATCCAGATGCAAGAATGGCAGATGCACGTGAAGAGTTGCAACCAGGCGCAAAGAATCCAGTCGTCAAAGTATCCAGTCGCAGTGATTAAAGAATGAACCAGCAGCGAAGCAGTTGACAAATTACATAGAGTTACTAAAGCTGGATGTCAACTGCTGAGCTTAATTCAAATGTTGAAGACGACAAAATGGCCTACAAAAGAAAGGACACAAGGACAATTCCCTGTCGATACTTTACAGAACACATTTGAACGGGAAGAATTTGTGTCCAACGGATTTAATTTGGACAGAGGCTTATATACAAGATGAACGCATTGAAGAATAACAGCCAAGGCCGAGAAAGTGTGGTTGTAGAATACGTTGGTTGCACAGTGCACCAGCATAGGGAAAATGAACCAGAAGCGAAGCTGTCAACTATCATACTAGAGAAAGCTTATGCAGTTGACAGTGGAGCTATTATTAGCTTGGGTAGAGCTTTTCCCGAGTGTGTGAGAAACAGAGAGTTGAGCGCTTCATTGTAAAAATCTCACACACAGATATTCATTCACATTCCTTGTAGTTAGCACAGTGCACCAGCATAGGGAAAATGAACCAGAAGCGAAGCTGTCAACTATCATACTAGAGAAAGCTTTATTGCAGTTGACAGTGGAGCTATTATTAGCTTGGGTAGAGCTTTTCCCGAGTGTGTGAGAAACAGAGAGTTGAGCGCTTCATTGTAAAAATCTCACACACAGATATTCATTCACATTCCTTGTATAGTGAATGAATCTCAACCCGATTTTATCAGTTACCGTCCAAGCACGATGACGTTAAACTCTGTGTATGTAGTCTTTGAACAGAGACGTTAAACAAGTTCTGAGTGAACAGCCGTGGGCTGGTAGAGTTTAGGAGTTCTCGCAGCTGCTGGTTGCGGGATTGGGTCTGTACACGTTGTATAGATCAAATCTTCTAGTGGAACCTTCCGAGGTGGAAGAAGGGGAGACGTAGGACATTGAGGTACGAACTTCCAGAAACAAATTGATTGAGTATTGTATTCTATTTTTCATTCCGCATACACATTCACATTTATCTTAGCATCGCATAACACATTTGATGGCATACATAGTTAGCACACTTGCACAGTCGAACAGATTTATGTTGTACATAAATCTGTTTGAGTTGTTTTAAAATATTAGGATTCAGTTCTGGTGTTTTCCGCATGATTTTTTAATCATACCAGATCTGTCTCCGGTGCTCTGTTTTCTATGTTCAAGAACCAGAGGTATTGCACCTCATCTTTTGAATAGCAGCGCGCAAAATTTTAATGATACATTTTAGTAACAGCGCCTGCTAAGTTCATTTGATCCTTTTAAAACCGGACCAACAAGTGGTATCAGAGCCGGTTGTTCTTGAACGAGCACTCTTTTTAAAACTCATGTGCTATGTTTTAAATGTTTTTAAACTGTTTTGAGAAGCTTATTTTTATGAAGGCCAGAAAATTGGTTTTAATATAGAACTGGTTTTCTCTTGATGAATTGTCACGGGATGCGCGAGTTCCGTGCGGATGCCAAGATTCTATTTTCGTTGTGCTGTAAGATCACCTGGAGCGAGGCTCGGTGACAAGCACATGGGACGAAATAGGAGAATGAAAATCTGAGCTTTTACCTGTTTACTGGTTCTTCATATATGAGTAACTCAGTAGCATATGTTAATTTTAAACATTGATTAAAGTGCTCTATAGTTTTCTAGCTGTTTGTTATGCGGAATTCCAGCTGATGCTTAAAATTTGTTTTTAAATGATTTGAGCTTAGGTTATAAAATACAGGGAGAGTGGCGTCTTTGTCTTTATTAACTTGAGCTATCTGCATCAGTTTCAATCGTGTTTTTCAAAATCATAGCATACTGTTGCATACGGTGCTTCCCAAAAGCTGCTTTTTGTTTTTCAAATTTAAAACTCCTACTGTCACGTTGTTTTTGTTGTGACAGTATAGGGAGAGCTTTGATTTAAAATTCGGGAAGACCAGCTTTTGATCTATTTTTTATTCCCACAAAAAGGGAGAGAATTGTTAGATCATGCATTGATTATTTAAGGTTTTGTGTAAATCAAAAAGGGAGAGATTGATGGATCTGTGTAAACAGATCCTGATTAAGTTTTGAATTACACAAAACCTGTTATTGTGTTTCTAACAATTCTACTTAGTGTACAGATTCTAGCTATCAAAGAAAGATGTCGCGAAGCTAAATTTGTCCAGTCGATGGTTCTCAAGATATAGTTCAGCAACTGGTTTGGTTAATCATTGTAAACGGCAGCTGTATTAGCAATGGAGACGTCCAAAGTTGAATCAGTTGTTCGTAATCAGGCGGAGGCCAAGTTGAACCAGCTGGAGCATAGTGAACCAGCTGGAACGATAAGAACCAGCTGCAAGCACTAAAGAAGAATGGACCAGCTGGAACATCAAAAGGGAACCAGCTGGAACATCTAAGTGGACCATCGATGATGATGTCATTGGTGACGACATCATGATCAGCAGATGAAGAAAGATCAGCTGGTGCGAGAAGACCAGCTGGATAGCTAAGCGATGATGATATCAGCAGTGACATCACAATCAGCAGGAAGCTACAGTAGTGTTAGAGTAGATGCCCAACTAGCCAACTTGTGGCGTGTGGGTTTATAGACTCTTGTGTATGACAATCTTTATATATGATATTCGCATTTATTTATATGGCGTTCTTTACTTTCATTGTGTTGTATAATGATTAAAAATTGCGTTGAGTAAAGACCTAGAATCCACTAAAGCGTATGTTAGATGTGATAGTGGGTATGACGGCTATCATGAAACACATCTAATAGTCGCTGTGTATTCTGAACATGTTCCTAGTCGATTGGGCCGTCAAAATGAGGATAAGGCCGCCCGAGTTCGAGACTAGCATCTGCGATGCGAAGTACCATGTTTCATTGGTAGGGAACATTGTGATGTTCTGAGCATGCAGATAGATAGTGACCTGGTGATCTATCGAACTACCCTCGTTCGGACTTTTCAAGTGGTTACCATTTGTCGAGTGGATAAGTCCGAGGTCTTGGTTGTACTGATTAGTCCTCACGACTCGAAACGTCATTGAGACTCTACATGATAGGCGTCTCACTTTGACCCGTTTGTCGACTCACTTGGGGTCACAAGGCGTCGGGATTGGGTGAGACCCCGATGCATGTAGGAGTCGATGCATCGTTGTCGAGGATTCACCGCTCGCAGACATGCGTGGATATCCTATGCTATCTGAGGGGATAATAGTGTATAAATCTCTGGCAAGAGTACTAGAAGTGTTTTAGGTAAATGTGTTTACCTAGTTACACTCGCGATGTCACTATTCGATCTCCAAGATGTATGCATAGCTATAGGATCTATAGCGACTCTCGATTTACCAATGGTCGTTGATCTGATCGGGATATATGGATTGAAAGGACCGTACTGTACGCTAACCACGACCAACTGGTTCTTTCAGGCACTATCAGTAATACCTAGGGGATCATGGGGCGATGTTGCTAGACGATCTTACCATGATCCGATGGACAAGTCCGGAATTGTGATTCCGGAGCCGCAATGGTTGTGGGCCCACGGCTAGCTGTATCCCTGAACCATTGAGGGTCACACAAGTACTGGATTCGAGATTCCCGCACGGATACTCAGCTTAATGTGTTGAGCATACGAAGAGGATTTTTGGGAGTGCGACTTCCTAAAAGTCAACAGGGGTCAAACCGGGGTTTCCCGCTGTTGAGGGGCAAAACGGTCATTTTGCACTGGGGTTCTGAAAAATGGTTTTTCAGATCATAATATTCAGTTTTGGAAACTGAGTCGATCGGTCCGATCTGATCGGAGATCGGGGTTACGATGAAGTCTCGGTGATGGGGATGAACTGAATGTTCATCCGTTGGACCCGGGCCCGTTGGGCCGGTCCAAGTCCAACACTTAAATCTATTTAATATAGACTTAAGAGACTTGATTAAACACAACATACTTAACCTAACCCTAAAGCAAGCGCCGCCCCTCCTCTCCTCTCTCAAGCCGCCGCCGCCGCCGCCGCCTTCTTCGCCGGAAAATTGTTTCCGGCCAATTCGACGAGGAAGTATCAGAGCCAATGGTTTTCGGATCTGATCAATACTTTATGCCATATTGTATCTAACATCTCCAATTTTCAGAAAAGGATCAAAATTATGGCTGGAACAACCACGGCGCCGCCGCGCATGGCGGCGCCCCACAGCGCTCATGAGCGCGCGCGGTACATGCGCGCTGGCCGCGCATGGATGGGCACCTCCTTGCGCGAACTGTCGCGCACCGCCGCCCGCTTTGCGCACGAGTTGCGCGTTGAATGAGTGGCCGGCCGCGCTGCTGTGCTGTGCGACTCATCGCACATCGCCTCCCGCCTTGCGCCGTGGATGCTGCGCGTTTGCGCCGCTTGTGGCACCGCCTGCTTCGCGTCGATTGTGCGACGCTGTCCGCGCATGGCGCGCGACGTTAGAAGTCGCTGGGCGCTGGTTGTCGCACATCACGGCCGATGGCTGGCAGGGCGTGGCGCAAATCATTGCGCCATGATCGACGCTCGCGCACGCGATGTTGCGGCCGAGCATGGCTTGCATCGCGCGAGAATTTTTCGTTGGTGGCGGCCGCCGGCCGGCCGCCGCTCCGGCGAGTCTCCGGCGATGTCCTGACGGCTGGTCTGATTTCTTCTAGGGTTTGGTTCGGGCCTGTCCCGGGAAGCCCGTGAAGTTTTCGGGCCGATATACGATATCGGGCCCGTTTTGATCGATTTTGAAATTTTAAGATTTTTGGGCCTAGAATTGTTTTAAGCCCAATTTGATACAATTAAAATTAGTAAAATGTGATTTGAATTATGAAATATGATTTTATAATGAAATATGATTTTGTTGATTAAAATTTGTTTTTATCGGCAAAATACGATTTTATTATAAAATACGATTTCGTAATTAGAATATGATTTTACGATAAATAATTAGATTATTTAAATTATGCATGTTAATTAGATTAATTGCATGATTGGGGTGATCGAGAGCCGTGCCCACTGTGTTAGGTGTATGCAATAGGTTTTATATGATTTCGATTTTTATATATTGATTATCATATAAAGTGGGCCTGTTTGTGGCCCGTTCCCACCCCTTGA
>KQ988032.1:208279-220743 GCA_001598015.1 Dorcoceras hygrometricum
AGCCACTCGCCATGATACTACACCCACTTACCGGATGCATCAAGCAGCTCAACCTGCTGTTGCCTCGCCCATGAACTGTGGTAATTAACCACTCGGCGCATGGTGGCTACGATCTCAGCAGGGAGATGAGAGTGCGGTATTGCCGCTCGCCCTCACATCCTGGTAAGAAAACAATAACAATGCGACAATGGTACAAAGACTACCAACACTGGATAGGATTACCATGCGTGTATGCAACAGGCGAGAATGCAAGCATATAAACATATGCAACGCAGCAAATACACAATAGCATACACAATTCTCAACAGAACACAACCAGCAGGCACGGCGAATCCACATACCAGCGACTACCATTCATCCAAGCCATAATCTTTGCTGTAATAAAAACTCAAATCCGTACCTTGTACTGAGCAACAATAACACTGCGAGAAATCCCGAAGACTCTGGTAAAAGCCTGCTAAACACACGGCGTACAGAACATAAATTCAACGAGTTGCTAATAAAGCTCACGGCTGGAGTTTAAATACTAAATCCAACTCTCAATCTACCCCATACAACTTAACAGGAAGCTAATATAAAGGCTAGGAACAAGATCTCGAAGCTAATTCAAAAGCTACCTGCAACTTCGAAACGTACAAACACGAACAGCAACTTCGTGTTTTTTGCTCCAGCTAACAACAGCCTCTATAAAAGGTGTAGGGTGAAAGAGCTCTTCGAGAGGAGTCCAACGCTACCTCAACTGTCCAAAACAACGGCCGGAGTCGACGGGAATCTACCAGAGAAGCTCACGGTGAATAGTGACCAAGGGTTGAAGAACAGAGAACGAAAATCGGGAAATATTTCTCTAAGTATGGAAACTGGTAATCCACAACGAAGACCAAGTCTTGCTAATATAAAAAAAAACTCTCAACTGCTGCTACCAGCAGGAGCGTATTTCCACCGACAAAACCAGCAGGAGCAATACGTACGACGCATTCCCCACAATAACGACCCTCGACTGCCAGCAGCACAACACTGATACCAGCAGCAACATCAAAACGCGGCGTTGCAACTAAATTAAACGACGTCGCTCCACTGACGTCATCATAGCTGGCAGCAGCTCTCGCTAAATATCAGCAGCAAGCTACAGTGACGTTCTAAAACCAGCAGATAATCTTACGTCACTTGCACCTCAAAACGATGTCGCATCCTCTTCGCGCTACAGGAAGGTTGACCCGCGTTGACAACCAGCAGGCATACAATTAACGCGATACACCCATCGACTGACGATAACAAAGTCTACGTCATCCACACAACGCTCAATAGTAATGCTTACGTCGACATATCTGTTATCAGCAGGTAATACAAACTATCGACTGGTTCCTCAAAACGACACCGTTCGAAATTCTATAACGCTCTCCTGCTGAAATCCACGCAAGCGCTGCTGTCGCCAGCCACCAAAACAAAGAACACAGCGCGCTAAGCTACCAGCAGCAAGGCTTACGTCAGCGACTACGATGCCCACACAAGCATGACATCATCAGAGCTGCTATCAGCAGATACCTCTAAACCCAAAATTTCGAAAATCTCCAGAATTTCTCTAAGGAGGGAAATTGACCCGAAAATACAATCAAACATACAAACAGAGATCTGAATCCCCAAAAATCATTAAAATTCGATAACTTCCACAATTAATCTCGATTACAAATCCAGGTCTCACAACTGCAAGGAGTACCTCGAGCAGTTGCGAACTGCAAAAGGTATGTTCTATATCGAAATATATATGTCTCTTAATTCGACTTCTTGGGTACTTGATACCGGATGTGGATCTCATATCTGCAATGATTTGCAGGTGCTGACAAGAAGCCGACGTCTTAGAGAGGGTGAGACCCACTTGAGGCTGGGCAATGGAGCAAGAATTGTTGCAGTAGCTATAGGAGATGTTTATTTATTTCTGTCATCAAATTTTAAGTTGTTATTGAAAGACGTTTTATTTGTTCCTGAATTGATAAAGAACATTATTTTTGTTTCTATGCTTGATAGTGATGGATATTCTTGTCATTTTGCTAATTCGATTTGCAATATATACAAGAATGAATGTTTGATTAGAATTTGGGAACGCGAAAACGACTTATACACCTTAAAATTAAAATTTGTTCCAACTCGCGATGTGGAAACACATACAACAACAATTAAAAGGAAAAACGATATCTTAAACCAAGCAAAACTTTGGCACGCTAGGCTAGGTCATATTTCCCTAAGTAGGATGAACAAGTTAGTTAGGAGTGACATGTTTGATTCGTCAGACATTAACTCCCTACCGACTTGTGAGTCTTGTCTCAAGGGAAAGATGAATAAACAACCCTTCAAGGGCAAGCCTGAACGTGCTCAAGGCCTATTGGATTTGATCCATACTGATGTGTGTGGACCACTTAGCTTTGGTACTAAGTACGGTCACACATACTTCATCACATTTACTGATGATCACTCTAGGTATGGGTACTTGTACTTGATGAAGCACAAGTCTGAATCCTTTGAAAGGTTCAAAGAATTCAAGGCTGAAGTAGAAAATCAATTAGGCAAAAGTATTAAAGCACTTCGATCCGATCGAGGTGGTGAATACTTGAGTGCTGAATTTCAAGACTATCTAAGAGAGAATGGGATTCTCTCGCAGTAGACCCCTTCGGACACACCACAGCTCAATGGTGTAGCGGAGCGTCGTAATCGAACCCTGATGGACATGGTTCGATCTATGATGAGCTTCACTGAGCTTCCTACCTCGTTTTGGGGCTATGCGCTCGAAACGGCGGTAATGTTGTTGAACAATGTCCACACCAAGGCAGTGGATAAGACACCATATGAGAGTATGGGCAAACCGCCCAAATTCTCATTTATGAGGATTTGGGGATGTCCTGCTTACGTGAAGCAGACAGTGGGAGATAAGTTGGATACTAGATCCATCTTATGCTACTTCATTGGGTATCCAAAGAATTCTATTGGATACTACTTCTACTATCCCAACGAAACAAAAGTGTTTGTTTCTAGAAATGCCACCTTTATGGAAAGGGAGTTTCTACTTGATAGAAAAGGCAAAATAGTAGAACTCGAAGAGGTTTGAGAACCAACTGAAGTACCAAGTGAACCTCCCAAACCTCAAGAGCCGGTACCAGAAATGGTCGCACCTAGGAGATCCGAAAGGGTTCCTAGGGCTCCTGAAAGATATGGCTTCCTCCTTGAAGATGATCAGGGTGATCAAGTTATTGGATGTGATCCAAGAACCTTCAAGGAGGCGATTTCCAATGCTGATTCTAGTTTATGGCTTGAAGCAATGCAGTCTGAGATTGACTCAATGCATGCGAACCAAGTTTGGACTCTTGTTAATCCTCCCGAAGGAATTGTTCCTATTGGGTGTAAATGGATATACAAGAGAAAACTTGGTCCTGATGGTAAGGTATTGACCTACAAGGTGCGACTGGTCTCGAAAGGTTACACTCAAAGGCAAGGTGTTGACTATGATGAAACTTTTTCACCAGTCGCAATGTTCAAGTCAATTAGAATCTTACTTGCCATAGCAGCATGGTACGACTATGAGATATGGCAAATGGATGTGAAAACTACGTTCCTTAATGGAAACGTTAAGGAAGAGATCTATATAACGCAGCCTGAGGGTTTCACATCTGTAGGAAGTGAGCATAAAGTATGCAAACTTCAGAGATCGATCTACGGTCTCAAACAAGCATCGAGGAGTTGGAACCTGAGATTCGATGAAACAATTAAGGAATTTGGTTTCATCAAGAATTCCGAGGAGCCATGTGTATATCAAAAGGTAGTTAAAAGCGCTGTGACATTCCTTGTACTTTATGTTGATGACATTCTACTCATTTGGAATGATGTAGGAATGCTGCAGTCAACTAAAGTATGATTGTCTAGTAGATTCTCAATGAAGGACATGGGTGAAACATCCTATATTCTTGGAATACAGATCTATCGGGATAGATCGAAAAGGATGCTCGGACTCACCCAAGATACCTACATCGATACCATACTTAAACGGTTCTCTATGGAAGAGTCCAAGAGAGGACACCTACTTATGAGCCACGGGGTCACTCTATCTAAGTCTATGTGTCCGAAGACTGATGAGGAGATAGAGAGTATGACACGTGTGCCATATGCCTCGGAAATGGTGGTGAACTGAAATTGGAAGGCTATACTGATTCTAGCTTCCACTGTGACGTGGATGATTCGAAGTCTACCTCTGGATTTGTATTCATGATCAATGGTGGTGCTATCTCTTGGAAGAGTTCCAAGCAAAACACCATCGCGGATTCAACCACTGAGGCTGAGTACATCGCATCATCAGCTACTGCTAAGGAGGCGGTTTGGATAAGGAATTTCGTCCAAGAGTTGGGCGTCATTCCTGATGGAGTTGGTCTAGTCCCGGTGTACTGCGACAACACGGGTGCCGTTGCACAAGCAAATGAGCCTAGGTCTCACCAAAGATCCAAACATATACTGAGGAAATACCACATAATCCGGGATATTGTGGCTAGAGGTGACATAGCAGTTGAGAGAGTCGCCTCTGCGGACAACATTGCTGATCCACTTACGAAGCCCTTGCCTGGACCGTTGTTTGAAAAACATCGCGAAACAATGGGACTGCGTCTGATGAGTAGTTGGCTATAGGGCAAGTGGGAGATTGTTAGAGTAGATGCCCAACTAGCCAACTTGTGGCGTGTGGGTTTATTGACTCTTGTACATAACGATCTTTATTTATGAAATACGCATTACTATATGGAATTCTTTATTTTCATTATGTTATAATGTTAACAATTGTGTTGGATAAAGACCTAGAATGCACCATAGTGTATGTTATATGTGATAGTGGGTATGACGGCTATCATGAAACACATCTAATAGTCACTGTGTATTCTGAACACGTTCCTAGTCGATTGGGCCGTCAAAATGAGGATAAGGCTGCCCGAGTTCGAGACTAGCATCTACGATGTGAAGTACCATGTTTCATTGGTAGGGAACATTGTGATGTTCTGAGCATGCAGATGGATAGTGACCTGGTGATCTATCGAACTACCCTCGTTCGGACTTTCCAAGTGGTTACCATTTGTCGAGTGGATAAGTCCGAGGTCTTGGTTTTACTGATTAGTCCTCACTACTCGAAACTTCATTGAGACTCGACATGATAGGTGCCTCACTTTGACCCGTTTACCGACTCATTTGGGCTCATTAGGTGGCGGGATTGGGTGAGGTACCGATGCATGTAGGAGTCGATGCTTTGTTGTCGAGGATTCACCGCTCGCTTTTATGCATGGATATCCTATGTTATCTGAGGAGATAATAGTGTGATAAATCCCTGGCCAGAGTACTGGATGTGTTTTAGGTAAATGGGTTTACCTAGTAACACTCGCGATGTCACTATTTGATCTCCAAGATGTATGCATAGTTATCGGATCTCTAGCGACTCCCGATTTACCAATGGTCGTTGATCTGATCGGGATATATGTGTTTTATGCATGGATATCCTATGTTATCTGAGGAGATAATAGTGTGATAAATCCCTGGCCAGAGTACTGGATGTGTTTTAGGTAAATGGGTTTACCTAGTAACACTCGCGATGTCACTATTTGATCTCCAAGATGTATGCATAGTTATCGGATCTCTAGCGACTCCCGATTTACCAATGGTCGTTGATCTGATCGGGATATATGTGTTGAAAGGACCGTACTATACGCTAACCACGACCAACTGGTTTTTGCAGGCACTATCAGTGATACCTAGGGGATCATGGGGCGATGTTGCTAGGCGCTTTACCATGATCCGTTGGGCAAGTCCGAAATTGTGATTTAGGAGTCACAATGGTTGTGGGCCCATGGCTAGCTGTATCCCTGAACCATTGTGGGTCACACAAGTACTGGATTCACGATTCCCGCACGGAAACTGAGCTCAATGTGTTGAGCATAGGAGAAGGAATTTAGGGAGTGCGACTTCCTAAAAGTCAACAGGGGTCAAATTGCGATTTCCCAAAGTTGAGGGGATAAACTGTAATTTTGGACTAGGTGGTCTGAAAAATTGTTTTCACATCATAATATTCAGTTTTAGAAACTGAGTCGATCGGTCCGATCTGATCGTCGATCGGAATTGTGACGAAGCCACGGTGGTACGGTTGAAACGAATGTTCATATGGACCTGGGCCCGCCCCAGGCCCATTGGGCTAGTGAAAGCCCATCATTGGTCTACTTATGCTAGACCTAGGGCTACACATCACATAACACAAGAACACAACCCTAGACAAAAAATAGGCCGCCCCTCCTCTCCCAAACCTCACGCCGCCGCCGGCCACCTCCAAGCGCCGCCGCCGCCGCCACACCGCCGGTGACTTCGTGATCGGACTTGTTTCGATCAGCGTGACGAGGAGAATCCGTTCATGCTAAAATCCATCAGATCTTCTAGTGTAGACTGACGGAGGAATCGTGTTTCCGGTCGTGGACCTGATTAGACGATCTACCGCCGCCTACATTTCAAGAGCCAGAATTCCCTGTGAATCTGGTTGGATCCAGGCGCCTAGACGCCAGCAAGGTAACAATTGATAAACATCCTATGAATGGTTTGTTGATTAGTTTTAATGTATTGAAAGTATCTCGGGGCAAATTTTTAACTTCCGCTGCGCCCGCGGGAAACGGCATCCGGATCCGCCACTTTCGCCAACAATAAGAAGGTAGTTAAAATGCTGTGACAATCCTTGTACTTTATGTTGATGACATTCTACTCATTGGGATGATGTAGGAATGTTGCAATCAACTAAAGTGTGTTTGTCTAGTAGATTCTCGATGAAGGACATGGGTGAAGCATCCTATATTCTAGGAATACAGATCTATAGAAATAGATCGAAGAGGATGCTCGGACTCATCCAAGCTACCTACATCGATACCATACTTAAGCGGTTCTCTATGGAAGAGTCCAAGAGAGGAAACCTACCTATGTGCCACGGGGTCACTCTATCTAAGTCTATGTGTCCAAAGACAGATGAGGAGTGTTGGTCCGATTTTTGAAGGATCAAAAAGAAACTAACAGCCGCTGTTTGAAATGAGCAATTAAAATTTTGCGCGCTGCTAATTCTGGAGCTGCAATAGCTCGTTGTTCTTGAACATTTACAATGACCAGAGCACCGGAGACAGATCTGGTATGATTTAAAAATCATGCGGAAAATACCAGAACTGAATCCTATATTTTAAAACAACTCAAACAGATTTATGTACAACAAAAATCTGTTCAAGACTCGTGCTTGTGTGCTGCTGAAATGAGATGCTAAGCTGAACTGTTTATGCGTGCAATGCTATGTGCTGAATTATAAACGTGCAATGCTAAAGTAAATGCTATCTGTAAAAACAGATCCAACAATCTCTCCCTTTTTGATTTACACAAAACCTCAAATCAACAATGCATGTTCTAACAATTCTCTCCCTTTTTGTGGGAATCAAAAAGAGTTCGAATTTGCTTGTCTTCCCAATTTAAAACAAAAGCTCTCCCTACACTGTTACAACATAACAGCAGGAGTTTTAAACTTTGAAAAACAAAACAGCTTTTGGGAAGCACCATATGCAACATTATATGATTTTCAAAAGAGAAGCTGATGCATAACTCAAAGTTGTAAAAGACAGTGACGCCACTCTCCCTGTCTTTTATAACATGAGCTCAAATCATTTTTAAACTTCAAAAAAATTTTGCATCAGCTGCAAACCGCAAAACAGAACAATTTAAAAACTCATCAGAGCATACAAATATTTTAAATGACACGTGCAACTGAGTTACTTAACATTATGAAAAACCAGTACAGAGAACAGCTCAGATTTTTCCTTCTTCTATCTCGCCCCATGTGCTTGTCACTGAGCCTTGCTCCAAGTGATCTTTCAGCACAACGAAAATAGAAGCTTGGCATCTGCCCGAGACTCGCGCATCCCGACAGTTCATCAAGCGAAAAACCGGTTCTATATAAAAACAGATCTGGCCTTCATAAACTAAGTTTCTCAAAAATATTTAAAACATTTAAAAACATAGCACATGTGTTTTAAAATTAGTGCTCGTTCAAGAACAACCTGCTCTGATACCACTTGTTGGTCCGATTTTTGAAGGATCAAAAAGAAACTAACAGCCGCTGTTTGAAATGAGCAATTAAAATTTTGCGCGCTGCTAATTCTGGAGCTGCAATAGCTCGTTGTTCTTGAACATTTACAATGACCAGAGCACCGGAAACAGATCTGGTATGATTTAAAAATCATGCGGAAAATACCAGAACTGAATCCTCTATTTTAAAACAACTCAAACAGATTTATGTACAACATAAATCTGTTCGAGACTTGTGCTTGTGTGCTGCTGAAATGCAATGCTAAATCAAAGCAAGTGCTAAGTGCTGAAATGTTATGCGTGCTAAATAAGAGCAAATGCTGAATGCTGTTATGCGATGAATGCTAACTGTAAATGCGAATGCTAAAAGCTTAAAGGAATGGACCAGCAGGCCTCTATGGAAGAGTCCAAGAGAGGAAACCTACCTATGTGCCACGGGTCACTCTATCTAAGTCTATGTGTCCAAAGACAGATGAGGAGTGTTGGTCCGATTTTGAAGGATCAAAAGAAACTAACAGCCGCTGTTTGAAATGAGCAATTAAAATTTGCGCGCTGCTAATTCTGGAGCTGCAATAGCTCGTTGTTCTTGAACATTTACAATGACCAGAGCACCGGAAACAGATCTGGTATGATTTAAAAATCATGCGGAAGATACCAGAACTGAATCCTCTATTTTAAAACAACTCAAACAGATTTATGTACAACATAAATCTGTTCGAGACTTGTGCTTGTGTGCTGCTGAAATGCAATGCTAAATCAAAGCAAGTGCTAAGTGCTGAAATGTTATGCGTGCTAAATAAGAGCAAATGCTGAATGCTGTTATGCGATGAATGCTAACTGTAAATGCGAATGCTAAAAGCTTAAAGGAATGGACCAGCAGGTTTGTTTCTGGAAGTTCGGATATCAACATCCTACATCTCCCCTTCTTCCACCTCGGAAGGATCCACTACTTCATAACTGCACATCAGCCGCAACTGTGTGACTAACTACATACACAAGAGTTTAACGTCTTCATGCTTGGACGGGATCTGTGAACATATTTCGAGATTCATTCACAAACAGATGTGAATGAATCCGGGTGGGTGAGATTGATACAATGAACGCTCAACTCTCTGTTTTTCTCACACACGAGGGAAATGCTCTAACAAGCTAATTCTAGCTACACTGTCAACTGCAATGAAACTCTCTCTCGAATGATTAGTTGACAGCTTCACTTCAGATTATTTTCCCTCTGTTGGTGCACTGTATGAACAATGTAATTCTACCACAGTATGTAGTAGCACCAACTTAACACTCGCAGGACACTTCTTCAATGGGCGTCGCCTCCAATATATAGCCTCTGTAAAATTCTTCCCGTTGGAAAGCTTCCAAAACTCTTCAGCGCTCCAGAAGGCTATCTTGTCTTCTTTCCATAATTGTGCAACGCTCCTCTGAAAAGTACCGACACAAGAACAGTACTTGCGTCCTTTTCTTTTGCAGGCTTCTGTCGCTTTCTCCATTTTGAATTAAGCTCAGCAGTTGACATCCATCTTTGATAATTCGTCAACTGCTTCGCTGCTGATATATTCCTACGACTGCTGCACTTTTCTCTTTCTTCAATTCTTTGCGCCTGGAAACCAAGTCGACTGAATATGCAAAGCTTGCGACTGGACACTGTAGCTCGCGACTGGTCCATCAAATACAGCGTCTGGAAATCTTCTTGCGACTCGATATCTTTGCGTTGCGACTGGACACTGTAGCTTCGTCTGCTGAAATAACAACGCAAAGTCTTCCTGCTGAATTATTATTGCAATAGCAAAACGCTGTCATATCAACTTATGTAAACGACATCGTTTTGCTCTTGCTAACTCCAAATAGCATCTGCTGATGAACAGTAGCTCTCTGCTGAATCTCCTTCTCTACGACGTCGCTTCTCTTTTGCGTCTCTCTTCATCTGCTGAATCTCAACACGACGTCGCTCCAGCTTTTGCGCTTCACTTTATCTGCTGATAGCCAACTGCTGATTGTGATGACATCAGGGCTGATGTCATCACAGCTCATACCAAAACTAGCGCCTCTTCTCATCTGCTGAATCTTCAACTGTAGCTTCCTGCTGAATGATGACGTCACTGCTGAAGTCATCCAATCTTAGCGCTCCAGCTGATCTTCATCATCTGCTGATTCTCTTCGCTCCAGCTGATCTTCATCATCTCGCTAAACATCCATCTTCTTGAAGGGCGACTGTTAATAGATTCATTAACAGTACTTATAAACGCGACTGCTGATAGATTCATCAACAGTACTTATAATTGCTTCCTCTCTTGCGCCTCCAGCTGATCTTCATCATCTCGAACTGAATCTTCAGCAGACTTCACAACTCATGTATTAGCTGGTTCACTCTGCTCTTTAGCGCTTGCAGCTGATCTTCATCATCTGCTAGATTATTATGCTCCAGCTGGTCTTTCTTTGGCCTATGCCTGATTACGAACAGGTGATATAACTCTGGACGTCTCCATCGCTAATTCAACTGCCGATACCATGAATCATCAAACCAACTTCTGAACATTCATTGTGAACCATCTGCTGGACATATTCTTCGACCTGAAATCTGCGCACTTAAGTAGAATTGTTAGAATAACAACAATAGGTTTTGTGTAATTCAAAACTTAATTAGGATCTGTAAAAACAGATCCAACAAGGAGATAGAGAGTATGACACGTGTGCCATATGCCTCGGCAATAGGTAGCATTATGTATGGCATGATCTCAACTAGACCAGATGTCGCATATGCTCTGAGTGTCACGAGCCGTTACCAAGCCAACCCCGGACAGATGCATTGGAAGGCCGTGAAAGATATTCTTAAATACTTACGAAGGACTAAGAATATGTTCATGGTCTATGGGGGTGGTGAACTGAAATTGGAAGGCTACACTGATTCTAGCTTCCAATGTGATGTGGATGATTCAAAGTCAACCTCTGGATTTGTATTCATGCTCAATGGTGGTGCTGTCTCTTGGAAGAGTTCCAAACAAGACACCATCACGGATTCAACAGCATCAGCTTCTGCTAAAGAGGCGGTTTGGATGAGGAATTTTGTCCAAGAGTTGGGCGTAATCCCTGAAGGAGTTGGTCCAGTCCCGATGTACTATGACAACACGGGTGCCGTTGCGCAAGCAAAGGAGCCTGGTTTCACCAAAGATCCAAACATATACTGAGGAAATACCACATAATCCGGGATATTGTGGCTAGAGGTGACATAGCAGTCGAGAGAGTCACCTCTGCAGACAACGTTGCTGATCCACTTACGAAGCCCTTGCCAGGACCGTTGTTTGAAAAACATCACGAAACAATGGGACTGCGTCTGATGAGTAGTTGGCTTTAGGGCAAGTGGGAGATTGTTAGAGCAGGTGCCCAACTAGCCAACTTGTGGCGTGTGGGTTCTTGTTGACTCTTTGTAAACGATCTTTATTTATGAAATTCGTATTCTTTTATGGCATTCTTTATCTTCATTATTTTATAATGTTAACAATTGTGTTGGATAAAGACCTAGAATGCACCATAGTGTATGTTAGATGTGATAGTGGATATGATGGCTATCATGAAACACATGTTAGAGTAGATGCCCAACTAGCCAACTTATGGCGTGTGGGTTTTATAAACTCTTGTATGAAACGATCTTTATATATGATATTCGCATTTCTTTATGGCATTCTTTATTTTCATTATGTTATATAATGTTAACAATTGTGTTGGATAAAGACCTAGAATTCACCATAGTGTATGTTAGATGTGATAGTGGGTATGACGGCTATCATGAAACACATCTAATAGTCACTGTGTATTCTGAACACGTTCCTAGTCGATTGGGCCGTCAAAATGAGGATAAGCCTGCCCGAGTTCGAGACTATCATCTGCGATGTGAAGTACCATGTTTCATTGGTAGGGAACATTGTGATGTTCTGAGCATGCAGATGGATAGTGACCTGGTGATCTATCGAAGTACTCTCGTTCGGACTTTCCAAGTGGTTACCATTTGTCGAGTGGAAAAGTCCGAGGTCTTGGTTGTACTGATTAGTCCTCACTACTCGAAACGTCATTGAGACTCTACATGATAGGCGTCTCACTTTGACCCGTTTGCCGACTCACTTGGGGTCATACGGCGGCGGGATTGGGTGAGATCCCGAAGCATGTAGGAGTCGATGCTTCGTTGTCGAGGATTCACCGCTCGCTTACATGCGTGGATATCCTATGCTATCTGAGGGGTATAATAGAGTATAAATCTCTGGCCATAGTACTGGATGTGTTTTAGGTAAATGGGTTTGCCTAGGTAACACTCGTGATTTTTACATTTGATCTCCGAGATGTATGCA
>KQ988032.1:235919-274227 GCA_001598015.1 Dorcoceras hygrometricum
GATCTATTGAACTACCCTCGTTCGGACTTTCCAAGTGGTTACCATTTGTTGAGTGGAAAAGTCCGAGGTCTTGGTTGTACTGATTAGTCCTCACTACTCGAAACGTCATTGAGGCTCTACATGATAGGCGTCTCACTTTGACCCGTTTTCCGACTCACTTGGGGTCATACGGCGGCGGGATTGGGTGAGATCCCGATGCATGTAGGAGTCGATGCTTCGTTGTCGAGGATTCACCGCTCGCTTACATGCGTGGATATCCTATGCTATCTGAGGGGATAATAGTGTATAAATCTCTGGCCAGAGTACTGGATGTGTTTTAGGTAAATGGGTTTGCCTAGTAACACTCGCGATGTCACTATTTGATCTCCGAGATGTATGCATAGCTATCGGATCTCTAGCGACTCTCGATTTACCAATGGTCGTTGATCTGATCGGGATATATGTGTTGAAATGACCGTACTGTACGCTAACCACGACCAACTGGTTCTTGCATGCACTATCAGTGATACCTAGGGGATCATGGGGCGATGTTGCTAGGCGCTTTACCAAGATCCGTTGGGCAAGTCCGAAATTGTGATTTCGAAGCCACAATGGTTGTGGGCCCACGGCTAGCTGTATTCCTGAACCATTTAGGGTCACACAAGTACTGGATTCATGATTCCCGCACGGAAACTGAGCTCAATGTGTTGAGCATATGAAGAGGATTTTAGGGAGTGTGACTTCCTAAAAATAAATAGGATATTGCAATTTCCAAAAGTTGGAGGACTAAACTGCAATTTTGGAATGGGTGTTCTGAAAATTGGTTTTTCACATCATCATACTCAGTTTTGGAAACTGAGTCGATCGGTCCGATCTGATCGGCGATCGGAGTTGTAATGAAGTCGTAGTGATGGATATCGTCATTTGGACCCGGGCCCATTGGGCCGGTCAAAGTACATTACTAGTCTACTTATAATAGACTAAGGGCTTCATTAACAAACAACAACTCATAACCTAACCCTAGCTCCCAATTTGGCCGCCCCCTTCTCTCATAACCTCACGCCGTCGGCCTCCTCCCTTGCGCCGCCGCCGGCCGCCGCCGTCCGCCGCCTCTTGCTATGATCGGACTTGTTCCGATCAGCATGACGGGGAGTTTCCATCCGTGCTTAATTTGTCAGTCCTTCTAGTGGAGGCTGACGAAGATGTCTTGATTCCGGTCGTGGACCTAATTGACGATCTACCGCCGCCTACCGTTTGAAGTGCCGGTTTCCTCGTGAAACTGGTCGGAGCCAGGCGCCTAGACGGCAGCAAGGTAGCAATCTATGAACACCCTATGTATGTTTGTAGATTTATATTAATGTATTGAACACTTTCCTAGCAAATTTTTGTTTTTCCGTTGCGCCCTGGGAAGTGGGATCCGGATCCGCCACCGTATGCCTACATCACATCTAATAGTCACTGTATATTCTAAACTCGTTCCTAGTCGATTGGACCGTCAAAATGAGGATAAGGCCGCCCGAGCTTGAGACTAGCATCTGTGATGTGAAGTACCATGTTTCATTGGTAGGGAACATTGTGATGATCTGAGCATGCAGATGGATATTGACCTGGTGATCTATCGAACTACCCTCGTTCGGACTTTCCAAGTGGTTACCATTTGTCGAGTGGATTAAGTCCGAGGTCTTGGTTGTACAGATTAGCCATTATTACTCGAAACGTCATTGAGACTCTACATGATAGGTGCCTCACTTTGACCCGTTTACCGACTCAGTTGGGGTCATTAGGTGGCGGGATTGGGTGAGGTCCCGATGCGTGTAGGAGTCGATGCTTCGTTGTCGAGGATTCACCGCTCGCCTTTGGGCGTGGATATCCTATGCTATCTGAGGAGATAATAGTGTGATAAATCTCTGACCAGAGTACTAGATGTGTGATGGTCCCAGAAATAGGATCACTAAGTAAATAAGAGTTCATAAAGGGGGGGGGGGTTGAATGAACTCCTTCGATTTTTCTATTTCAAAACTCTTTTAAAATATTTTGCAAGCTTCTTGCTTAACTTAAGTCCGAGTTACCAGACTTAAGAATATCTCAGTTATGAGCAAACTTTTCAGCCAACAATATTTGTGCGGAAAAAGGCCGATTGGTTTGTGAACAGTAAATAAACACAAATAATATAATCGTGCGTAATGTAAAAGATAGAGTTCAGGATTTGTTTCTGGAAGTTCGCAGTTCGTTACAGACTCAATTAAATACAACAATGAATACACTTTGTGAGTACTGTAAAATCTCTGGTTTCTAAGACAAAGAAACTTGATTCAATAATGTGAACCAGAGAATGACACTCGAAGGTATAACAGTGAATATCAAATGAATGAAGATTCTTCGAGTGCTTGAGCTTTGAATGCTTTCAACCAAGAGTAAGCTCTAGAGAAAGTTTGACAGTGTGACAGCAATAGATTAATGGCGAAGGATGTTTTCTTCAACACTGCTGATGATATATATAGGCTTCGATTGCAACGGTCACAAAATTCTCCAAGGAAAATAAATCCCATTTGAATTGCTGCCAAAATTGTGCACCGTAAATCCTGCTCCACTACAAGGTAAATTTCTCATTGACAGAGCCAATTTGTCTTCTTTCCATTTTGTGTAAGAAATGAAGAACGGTCTCTGTATATCGTACTATTTACCCAAAATAGTACTCACGTTGTCTCCTTAATTCCAGGCAATAGTACGATCTTGAAGATATTTTCCTTTTTGAGTAAACGATCGTATTTGAATTTCTTTTATGATTGCGCCTGAAATTCCTTCTATTTACCAGCTTTTCCTTCTTCGTTTCAAATCCTGCGACTGGAAGAACACACGAGAAATTTACCTGCTGATAAGCATATTGTGTTTTTCCACCGACTGGTCCTTTGTAAAATACAACTACTGATTTTCTGGTGCAAAGCCAAAACGTTGTCGTATCAACTTATTCAAGCGACATCGTTTTGCTATCAAATAACACCTGCTGGTTGATGTTCACTGTAGCCATCTGCTAAAATATATAAACTGTTGAAGAACCAACTGTCTGCTGATCATTCTTAGAAGAAGTACCTGCTGATTTTTAGCGCAAAACCATCTGCTGAATGTTACGAAGGCAAAACGCTGTCGTAACACCTGCTGGTTGATGTTCACTGTAGCCATCTAGCTAAAATATATAAACTGTTGAAGAACCAACTGTCTGCTGATCATTCTTAGAAGAAGTACCTGCTGATTTTTAGCGCAAAACCATCTGCTGAATGTTACGAAGGCAAAACGCTGTCGTATCAACTTATTCAAACGACATCGTTTTGCAATCGCCAACTTCAAACACCAACTGCTGGTTGTACTGTAACTCTCTGCTGATTCCATCTTCGCTTAGCGCTCCAGCTGAACTTTCTTCATCTCTTGATTGTGATGACATCACTGCTGATGTCATCATCGCTGATTCCAGATCTTGCACTTCTTCTCAACTGCTGATTGTGATGACATCATCCTTGCTGCTCATTGCTTCCTCCAGAATATATGCTGACGTCATCACTGCTGATTCTCGATTTCTTTTCGCTTCAATCCAACAGCTGATTTCTTCTACTTCTGAACACTGTAGCTCTCTGCTGAATTGTTCTTCTTCGATACTTCTTCAGTAAACTTCACAGTTCCTGTTCCAGCTGGTTCATCTTATAGGTGTTCCTGCTGGTCCACCTTCCTTCTTTAACGCTCGCAGCTGGTCCTCATCGTTCCAGCTGATTCACTTCACTCCAGCTGGTTCAACTTGGCCTCCGCCTGATTACGAACAACTGATTTAACTTTGGACGTCTCCATTGCTAATCCAGCTACCGTCTAAATGATTAACCAAACCAACTGCTGAACTTTAACTTGAACCATCGACTGGACAGATTCTGCTACTGCTGATCTTCTTCTTCGTTCCTAAAATCTGTACACTTAAGTGGAATTGTTAGTAACACAATAACAAGTTTTTTGTAATTCAAAATTCAGTCTGGATCTGTTGACACAGATCCATCAATGTGTTTTAGGTAAATAGTTTTACCTAGTAACACACGCGATGTCACTATTTGATCTCCGAGATTTATGCATGGTTATTGGATCTCTAGCGACTCTCGATTTACCAATGGTCGTTGATCTGATCGGGGTATATGTGTTGAAAGGACTACTATACGCTAACCATGACCGACTGGTTCTTGCAGGCACTATCAGTGATACCTAGGGGATCATGGGACGATGTTGCTAGACGCTTTACCATGATCCGATGGGCTAGTCCAAAAATGTGGTTTCGAAGTCACACATATTGTGGGCCCACAACTAGCTGTATCCCTGAACCATTGAGGGTCACACAAGTACTGGTTTCTCGATTCCCGCATGGAAATTAAGCTCAATTTGTTGAGCATAGGAGGAGGAAGGATGGAAGTGCGACTTCCAAAAATTAAACAGGGGTCAAAATGCAATTTCCCTGAAGTTTGGGCTAGTTTGACTATCCTTGAAACTTGCAGGGGCCAAACTGTTATTTTGGACTAGGTGGTCCGAAAAATTGTTTTCGCATCATAATACTCAGTTTTGTAAACTGTGTATATCGGTCCGATCTGATCGTCGATTGGAATTATGATGGAGCCACGGTGATGGACTTGAAACGAATGTTCACCCTGGGCCTGGGCCCGACCCAAGCCCATTAAACCGGTTCAAGCCCATACGAAGTCTATAAATAAGGGCCCTAGGGTTGCATTACAAACACAACATAACTACACAAAACCCTAGAGCAAGCCGCCTCCCTCCCTCTCTACTCCTCTGCGCCGTCGCCCGCCGCCGCCTGTCGCCACCGTCGGACTTGTTCCGACTGTCTCGACGAGGATATTCCGTCCGTGAAACATTCGTCACGTTTTCTAGTGCAGAGTGACGAAGGGATCGTGATTTCAGTCATGGACCGGATTAGGAGAACGACGACCGCCTACCATTGAAGTGCCGATTTCCTCATGAAATTGGTCGGAGCCAGGCATCTAGACGCCAGCAAGGTACCAAATCAAACATCCTATGTATGTTTATTTGCTGTATTTGTTATGTATTGACCGTTCCAGATGCAAAATTTTGAAATCTTCCGCTGCGCCCCGGGAGCGGGATCCAGATCCGCCGCTGCGCCAACAGTGCCAGTTTCGATTGTTTCAGATCGTGATCCTAGATTTACTTCCAGGTTTTGGAAGAGTTTGCAAAAAGCTTTATGTACCAGACATATGGACAATCTGAGAGAACTATCCAGATTTTAGAGGATATGTTGAGAGCTGTTGTGATGGATTTTAGTGGTAGCTGGCAAGACTCGTTGTCTTTGGTTGAGTTTTCCTACAATAACAGCTATCAGGTCATGATTGGGATGGCACCATTTGAGGCTTTGTATGGTAGGAAGTGCAGATCGCCAGTATGTTGGGATGAAGTGGGGGAGAAGCAGTTGTCTTCTCCAGAGTTTGTGCAGCAGATGAGAGATCAGGTGGATTTGATTCGCCAGCGAATGAAAGCTACACAAGATCGCCAAGCTAGTTATGCAAATAAGAGGCGTAGGCCTTTAGAATTTGAGGTTGGTGATCTAGTTTTCCTTAAGGTTTCTCCTTTCCGCAGTATTATGAGATTTGGTCTCAAGGGAAAGTTAGCTCCTCGTTATGTTGGACCATATGAGATAGCTGAGAGGATTGGCCCTTTGGCTTATCGGTTGCTGTTGCCACCAGATTTGTCTTCCTTACATGATGTGTTTCATGTTTCGAGTTGAGGAAGTATGAGCCAGATCCCTCGCATGTGTTGAGAACTGATGAGGAGAAGCTAGACAGGATTTTGAGTTATGTTGAGTATCCCTTGCAGATTTTGGATAGAAAAGGGAAACAGCTGAGGAATAAGACCATTCCTTTAGTGATGGTCTAGTGGAGCAATCATGGTAGAGAGGAAGCTACTTGGGAACTGGAAGAGAAGATGCAGCGTGAGTGGACGCATCTGTTTGAGTGAGTGTTGTATCATATTCCAGTAGTTGGTTGTTCTTTGTTATTTCCTAGTAGATGTTTGCTTATGTTTGTTTCCCAGTTATCTTGAACTCTTGATTTGGAGTTGATAAAGACGAAATCCTGTTTTAGTTGGGGAGATATGTGAGACCCGAAAGTTTAGAAGGATTAATTGAGTTAATTAATCGGATTTTATTGGATTCAGATTTGAGCGAACGAATCTGGGTGTCAAACTTTGAGTCGATATGCTCGGAGAAGCTATTGGGTTTTGTGTAAGTCCTTCGAACAGATCTGGAGAGACAGAATTTTGTTGCGGGATCTTTTCAGATGTGGTATTGGTCATCGCTGAGAGATCGTGTTCAGCTGTGGTGATGGGATCTGTTGTCGCTGAACATTAGAGATTATGTTAGCGAGTTGCTAAACTACGTCGTTTGGATTAGTTGGAACGACAGCGTTTTGTTTTAGCGAGCGAAACTCGGTAGTGAGCAGCGTTGGTCTTCAGATTCGAGAGAGATCTGAATGTGCAGGGAGCGATGCCGTTTTGGGTTTCAGGTTCCGCGCTTGCGATTCAGATCTGAGTAGCGGGTGACGTGTCCAGTTGCGATAGTGGACTTGTGCGACGTCGTTTGTTAGGACGGGATCTGTTTTGGCGTAGAGTGAGATCTGTTGCGAGATCTGGATTTGAGCGGGAATATCAGCTTTGTATCTAAGTTGTCGGTGAGATCTGTTCGGTGGTCTTGAGCAGATTTGAGTATATAAGAGGACTTGGTCTTCGTCGCTTTGTTTTGTTTCCCGACACTTAGAATGTTTCCCATAAGATAACTCTGTTGCGATACCCTAGTTACTGCTCACTGAACCTTATCTTCTTCGATTGCCGACGGTAGACAGATCTGATTGAAGTAAGAGTGGTAGTGTTGGACTCTTGTTGCTGAGACGCTTCGTTGGATACTGCTTTTTGAACGCTTGCTTGAAGATGGTGAGGTCTGCAAAGACATCTCCCTTGTGTAGTATGTTAGCGCTCCGTCCTAGCTTGTTGGGGTAAGTGTTCGGACCCTACCTTGTGTTTGTTTAGAGCTCTCTGTTTGCGTTAGAAGGGTAGGGCAGACTTGGGTTGAGCTTGTAGCTCCCAATTCATGGTTTCTGTGTTACTGTCCCTGAGTTAGTATCTGTATTTGTCTTAGTAGGTGTGAAATCTGTATTGCTCGGGACCCTGTTGTAGTAATTGTAGCACAGAAGACTTGAGGTACGGATGTGAGCTTGTTTTACAGCTTTGGATTGAGCAATTATGCTTGCTGCTGTGTATGCTTTCTGTAATGTACATGTTTCTGTGTTGATCATTGCATCTGTTGCATACACGCATTATCTCTTGAGCTCAGATCTGTTGTATCCGTGCCTTGTATCTTTGTTCTGTGCTTACCAGGATGTTGTTGAGGCGAGCGGGTAACTCCCGTACCTCATCTCCCTGCTGGGATCTGTTAGCCACTATGAGCGGAGTGGGTAGCTCCCACATCTCATGAGTTGGGAAACAGCGGGTTGAGCTATGTGTTGCATCTGTTGCCGTGTGTTGAGACGAGTCGGTAGCTCCCATATACTCACACACCATGTGGCCACTGTTGACTATTGTACTGATGTTCAGTTGTATCTGTTCTTGATCAGCTTTGAGATTCCTTGGCTCCCTGTGTTTCGGTTGTAGCCTTGTTCTCATGCATAGCATTTGCATATTACTTATTGCTTGCCGTTAGCTGTTTGATATTTCTCTCCGTACTGGGGTTTAACCCCATGTCCCTCTGGGCTGGTATTTGTTTGCCTGTGTGTGTTTTCAGGTTATCATGGTTACTCTGCTGGTCGTGGAGTAGACTCAGCTGGAGGTGCCCCAGGAGGTGGTTAGAGTGTCCCAGTTAGTGTATAGCATATATGTATAAGCACTGTTATCGGGGAGATGCCCTGTGCTTTATTATATTCAGTTGGTTTCTGTAGTGCTTGTATCTGTTAAATGTTGTACTGTTGTACTGAGTGATTTTAATTAACTGGGATATTTTGAGTATTGTGCACGAGGCCTGACAAAATCTACGTTGTATTGTGATGCTAAGAGTTCACCTTGAGCGAGGCTCTAGTGACTGGGTGTTTACAGAAGCTGTATTAATCAAATCTTCTAGTGGAACCATCCTGAAAATGAAGAAGGGAAGACGTAGGATTTGAGATCCGAACTTCCAGAAAAAAATTCTTGACCCTTACTCTATTTACATTTTCTGCATTGTTATTTTTACTTTTCACTGTTTAATCGGTTTATTTCCGCACATTATTTGTTAATCATGAAAATAGATCTGGACTGAGAGCCTCAAATCTGGTCACTCAGATTTGAGTTAAGCACAAGCTTGTAAAATCGTTTTTAAGGATTTGAAAATAAAAATTCAAGGAGTTCATTCAACCCCCCGCCCCTTCTGAACTCCTTGGCCTATTTTCGATCCTAATTGATCCTATCAAACGATTTGTGTGTGATGCGCAGCCCTAGCTAGTCTGGAGAAGACAAGAGCAGAAATGGACAAAACTACAGGTTTGTGTCCAACGGACAAATCTTCACAGAGGCTTTATAAATCAAGAGCACAAGCAGAAAGCAAGAGCGAAATAGAAAGGAAGTGTTGAGCGCAAACGAATACAAGTGCAGTAAGGCACAAAACAGAAAACTAATATTGTGCAGCAGTCGAAGGCTTGAACACCCAGGTGGCATCCGGTGTTCAAGCTGGTCAAGTGCCCAGGTGTGAGGTGGTGCACTGGCCAAAATGCCTCAATGGTATATTCATCGACTGCATAATCTGGGAAGACACTGAAGAACCAGCTTAGAGAGCATCTTCCCAGTGTGTGAGATTTTATCTTCGAGAGATTGAGCATACACTGTAAATCTCACACATGATTCACTCATACATTTGAGAGTTGAGCAAAATACAAAATGAGTGAATAAAAATAAAAACGACTTCCTTGTAGTCTTTGGACAGAGACGTTAAAAATTCTTGTATCCTTTCTCACTGAGGCGTAAAAGAAGTGAAGTTAGACACATAGCTTGCGGGCTGGTGTGCATAGGTGGCTAGGAGTTCTTGCAGCTTGCGGGCTATCGGATCGGGTTACCGCGGAGGCCGCTGTAATCAAAGTCTTCTAGTGGATCATTCCCATTGTGGAAGAATGGGAGACGTAGGAGATTCAGCTCCGAACTTCCATAAGCAAATTGCACCGTATTCTTTATTTACAGCTTACTGCATTAATAGCATACGCATTGCATATTTTATAACTGTGTTTAAAAGTGATTAAATAGCTTTCGATTTTCAGAGAGTATTTCAAGTTGCTTCGGCAAGATTTCATATCTTCCTTGATCTACATCTCAGTGTACAAACATTTCAAGAACACTGAGCTATTGCAGCTCAAATCATAAATAACCAGATTGTTGGTCCCGTTACACGGGGTACCAGATCGCAAATGTGAGACCTGAATTTGTATAAGAGATTATTGTTGGAATGTTTTGGTTTTTAGAGATTTATGGTGGTTTAGATCTCTGTTTGTAAGTTTGGTTTGCATTTTCGGGTCTGTAATAGAATTTGGAGCTTAAGCTGGGATATATTTTGAGTATCACTTTATTTTAAATTATATTGTTTTAAACCGTCGGGCCAAAAGCGAAAATTTTACCCGCTTTTTGATAGCTTCCGCATGTGTTTGTATGATTTTACTCTGTTTAGAGCACGAGGCCTGACAGCAAAAGCGCTCTGATATCAATTGTTGGGATCAAAAAACCAGGGTTGTTCGTGAGCTATGCCACAACTCACGTCGGCTCTCACACAGCCGAAACACCAACCCCGTAAGTTACGTGCATTAAAAATTTGGGAGTTTGGAAATCAACACGCAACTTGTGAAACCAGATCGTCATGAATCTGGACCAACAGCTCTGCGAGCTGGTCTAGATTACCAGCTCCTTTGTAATCTAGTTGAACACTAGCAATCTAGTTTCTTTAACTTTGAGCTGCAATAGCTCATGGTTCTTGAATGGTAGTGCACCGAGATACAGAATGAGTTATGAATTAAAATCAAGCGGAAGCAACTCAAACTGGACTCTTATAATCGAAATCTCTTTAAACAATTTTGGGTGTATTAAACAATCATGCTATGCTTATGAATGTAAGTGCGGAAAACAGTAAAGAGAAATTCGCTGCAATTTGTTTATGGAAGTTCGGAGCTGAATCTCATACGTCTCCCCTTCTTCCTCAATGGGAAGGTTTTCACTAGAAGACTTTGATTATAAAGACCCTCACTACAACCCACTCCTACAACCAGCAGCTGCAAGAACTCCTAGCAACACCACTGCACAGTAATCCCGCAAGCTGTGTGTCTAACATCACTAATTTTATCCATCAGTGAGAAAGGCTACACACACTTCTTTAACGTCTCAGTGCGAAAGACAACTAGACTTGTTTAACGTATCTGTCCAAAGACTACAATGGAGAGTTTTGTATTTGATTCACTCAGCTAATCTAATCAGCTCTCTCAAATATATGTGAGTGAATCATGTGTGAGATTTACAGTGTAAGTACAATCTTTCAAGGATAAAATCTCACACACTGGGAAGTGCACCTATCTGAGCTGGTTTGCCAATGTCTTCCCAGAGCTTTTGTTGTTGACTTGATTGCTCTTTTAAGTTCATCAGTGCATTATCTCACACCTAAGCACTCAACCAGCTTACACTCCAGCTGCCACAAAGTGTGCAAACTTGTGACGAGCACTGGTATGTGTTGTGCATTACTCTATATCCCGTTCTGCACTTGCACAACACTCTCTCCTCTCTCTCTTCGGATTCTATGCTTGTATTATGCTCTTGATATATATAGTCTGATGCTGACATGACAAAACAAATCAGTTTGAACCAATTAATTTGGTCTTCGTATGTTTGTGTTCAAACTGCTTTGTTTGTCTGAGCTGGTCTATCCAGATCTGGTTCCTCAGCTGGTGTCTTCCCAGCTGGTTGCTCTTCATCTCTGATCTGCTCTTGAGCTGCTCTTATTCTACGCCTCTTTTTGTCTGCAGCTGACCGCATTCTGTTCTTTAACCCAATCAGATCGTTTCTCTGAGCTGGTTGCTTCACTGAGCTGGTTACCCAGCTTTACTCCATTCCCAGCTTGTTTCTCTGCTCCGAGCTGGTCTACTGTAGGTTGAGCTAGTTTGTCCTTAACCAGCTTGCCAGCAGTTCTGGTTTGCGCTGAGCTGGTCTTTCTGCTGGTTTCTTCTTCAGCCGGTTCCTTCTTCCACTATAGCAACCTTCTGCTTCCTCATCATAAGCATCCAGCTGCTGTAGTTCCTTGATCAGGTTTTATCTTCCCTTATCTGGTTTACCAGCTCGGCTCTATTCTTCTCGTCAAGAGCCATTGTGTTCTTGCTTGTTTACTTGGTCCATCGAGAGACCCATTCTTATCATCAGCAAGCACATAGTTATTCAGTTCTGATTCAGTCTACCCAAGGACTGAGATCACTATGATGAACTGATTATAGCCGTGCTCAGTTATCAGACGTGCACTTGATCACTGCTCCTGTATACGGATCTGCACCAGAATACTTATCTTATACACTGCACGTGATCTGCACTTGAGCCGTTCTTCAATTCGTCTCTATGCACTTGAACTCTGCTCTTCTAAATACTCTACTCTAGATCTTCGTGCTGCTCATTCTCCAGGATGGTGAACCAGCTTTGTGTCCTCTGCATTCTGGAAGTAGACTACTGAACCAGCTTGGGCGTCCCCTTACTGTTCCAGCACGATATATTCGACCAGTCCAGCTCAGGCGCCCCCTCACTGTTTCATTTTGGATATCTTCATGTCTACTCCAGTCTAAGAAAGCTGCGCATGTCATGCGGAGCGTTAGTACAATAATAGCAGATTTTGTGTGAATCAAAACTTAGATTCTGATCTGTATAAATAGATCCAACAATATCCACCTTTTTGATTTACACAAAAGCTGATTAAACATATGCAGGTATGTTTAAGCTCAAAAATATTTCTCCCCCTTTTTGTGGGAATCAAAAAGGGTTTGAATCTTTTCTCCCTCTTAAGGTTAAAACAAACTCCCCCTCAATAGAACTTGGGGTAATTTTATTTTTGAAATTAAAATATTTTGAGGAAACAGTTTGTGAAAACGGTATGCATGTGTGAGATTTTAAACACAAGATCTATGTCAATGTGAAAGTCTCATCTATCCAGATTAAAGGATAAATGGCCATTGAATTCACAGAATCTCTTCCGCTTCTCCCGAACACTGTTATAGTCGCTATTCTTTCAACGAAACCAGCGTAATGTGTCTTGGCATCCACAGATCTCGCGCAATCTATCAGCTCGACAGAAGAGATGTTTCCGCTCTTTCCTTTCGAGAAATTTCTCTGCAATTCAATAGTCATTACTCCCCCTATCCTTATAGAGTGAGCTTTGAAAGCCTTAAAAATTTTGACATAGACAAGCTTTCGACTGAAAGGACTATCAGAGCATGAGGAATATTAAAACTGTTTTAAAAAATTTTTAAAAGAAATGAAATTTTCAAAAACAACTTGCTCTGATACCAATTGTTGGTCCTGTTACACTGGGTACCAGATCACAAAAGTGCTGATACCAATTGTTGGGATCGAAAAATCGGGGTTGTTCGTGAGCTCTGCCACAACTCACGTCGGCTCTCACACAACCGATACACCAACCCCGTAAGTTACGTGCATTAAAATTTTGGGAGTTCGGAAATCAGCACGCAACTTGTGAAACCAGATCGCCATGAATCTGGACCAACAGCTCTGCGAGCTGGTCCATATTACCAGCTCCTTTGCAAGCTGGTTGAACACCAGTAATCTGGTTTCTTTAAATTTGAGCTGCAATAGCTCAGGGTTCTTGAACGATAGTGCACCGAGATACAGATTGAGTTATGAATTAAAATCATTCAGAAGAAACTCAAACTGGACTCTTATAATCGAAAGCTCTTTAAACAGTTTTGTGCGTATTTAACAATCATGCTATGCGTATGAATATAAGTGCGGAAAACATTAAAGAAATTACGCTGCAATTTGTTTATGGAAGTTCGGAGCTGAATCTCCTATGTCTCCTCTTCTTCCTCAATGAGAAGGTTTCCACTAGAAGACTTAGATTACAACGACCCTCACTGCAACCCACTCCTACGACCAGCAGCCGCAAGAACTCCTAGTAACACCACTGCACACTAAGCCCGGAAGTTGTGTGTCTAACATCACTTATTTTATGCCTCAGTGAGAAAGGCTACACACACTTTTTTAACGTCTCAGTGCGAAAGACAACTAGACTAGTTTAACGTCTCTGTCCAAAGACTACAATGGAGAGTTTTGTATTTGATTCACTCAGCTAATGTAATCAGCTCTCTCAAATATATGTGAGTGAATCGTGAGTGAGATTTACAGTGTAAGTACAATCTCTCAAGGATAAAATCTCACCCACTGGGAAGTGCTCCTATCTGAGATGGTTTGCCAATGTCTTTCCAGAGCTTATGCTGTCGACTTTATTGCTCTTTTAATTCCATCAGTGCATTAGCTCACACCAAAACAGTGAACCAGCTTGCACTCCAGCTGCCACAGAGTGTGCAAACTTGCGAAAAGCACTGCTATGTGCTGTGCATTACTCTATTTTGTGTTCTGCACTTGCACAGCACTCTCTCCTCTCTCTCTCTTCGCATTCTATGCTTTTATTCAGCTCTTGATATATATATCCTGATGCGGACAAGATGAAACAAATCATTTTGAACCAATTAATATGGTCTTCGTATATTTGTGTTCAAACTGCTTTGTTCGTCTGAGCTGGTCTGTCCAGATCTGGTTCCTCAGCTGGTGTCTTCCCAGATGGTTGCTCTTCATCTCTGATCTGCTCTTGAGCTTCTCTGCTTCTACATCTCTTTTTGTCTTCAGCTGAGCTCTTTCTGTTCTTTAACCCAATAAGATCATTTCTCTGAGCTGGTTGCTTCACTGAGCTTGTTTCCCAGCTTTACTCCATTCTCAGCTAGTTTCTCTGCTCCGAGCTGGTATGCTGCAGGTTGAGCTGGTTTGTCCTTAACCAGCTTGCCAGCTGTTCTGGTTTGCGCTGAGCTGGTCCTTGAGCTGGTTTCTTCTTCAGTCGGTTCCTTCTTCCACTACAGAAACCTTATGCTTCCCCATCATAAGCCTCCAGCTGCTGCAGTTCCTTGATCTGGTTTTCTCTTCCCTGTTCTGATTTACCAGCTCGGCTCTATTCTTCTCGTCAAGAGCCATTGTGTGCTTGCTTGTTTACTTGGTCCATTTAGAGACCCATTATTATAATCAGCAAGCACACATTTAATCAGTTCTGATTCAGTCTACCCAAGGACTGAGATCCCTATGATGAACTGATTATAGCCGTGCTCAGTGATCAGACGTGCACTTGATCACTACTCTTCTATATGGCTCTGCACTTGAACACTTCTCTTGTACACTGCACTTGATCTGCGCTTGAGCCGTTCTGCACTTCATCTCTCTACACTTGAACTTTGCTCTTCTAAATACTCTGCTCTTGATCTTCGTGCTGCTCCTGCTCCAAGCTGGTGAACCAGCTTGGTGTCCCCTGCATTCTAAAAGTAAACTACTGAACCAGCTTGAGTGTCCCCTTACTGTTCCAGCTCGATATCTTCGACCAGTCCAGCTCAGGCATCCCCTCACTGTTCCAGTTTGGATATCTTCATGTCTACTCTTTTCTAAGCAAGTTGCGCATGTCATGTGAAGAGTTAGTACAATAATAGCAGATTCCGTGTGAATCAAAACTTAGATTCTGATCTGTATAAACAGATTCAACAATCTCCCCTTTTTTATTTACATAAAATCTGAATAAACATATGCAGGTATCTTTATGCTAAAAAATATTTCTCCCCCGTTTTGTGGGAATCAAAAAAGGTTTGAAATCTTGTCTCCCACTTAAGGTTAAAACAAAACTCCCCCTCGACTGAGCTTGGGTTAATTTTATTTTCGAAATTAAAATATTTTGAGGAAACAGTTTGTGAAAACGGTATGCATGTATGAGATTTTAAACACAAGATCTATGTCACTGTGAAAGTCTCATCTATCTAGATTAAAGGATAAATGGCCATTGAATTCACAGAATCTCTTCCGATTCTCCCGAACACTGTTATAGTCGTTATTCTTTCAGCAAAACCAATGTAATGCATCTTGGCATCCACAGATCTCGTGCAATCTGTCAGCTCGACAGAAGAGATGTTGCCGCTCTTTCCTTTCAAGAAATTTCTCTGCAATTCAGTAGTCATTACTCCCCCTATCTTTATAGAGTGAGCTTTGAAAGCCTTAAAAATTTTGACATAGACAAGCTTTCGACTGAAAGGACTATCAGAGCATGAGTATTTTAAAATTTTTTTAAAAATTTTCGAAAAGAAATGCACTTTTCAAGAACAACCTGCTCTGATACCAATTGTTGGTCCCGTTACACGGGGTACCAGATCGCAAAAGCGCACTGATACCAATTGTTGGGATCGAAAAACCGGGGTTGTTCGTGAGCTCTGCCACAACTCACGTCGGCTCTCACACAACCGATACACCAACCCGTAAGTTACGTGCATTAAAATTTTGGGAGTTCGGAAATCAGCACGCAACTAGTGAAACCAAATCGCCGTGAATCTGGACCAACAACTCTACGAGCTGGTCTAGATTACCAGCTCCTTTGCAAGTTGGTTGAACACCAGTAATCTGGTTTCTTTAACTTTGAGCTGCAATAGCTCAGGGTTCTTGAATGGTAGTGCACCGAGATATAGATTGAGTTATGAAATAAAATCATGCGGAAGCAAACTCAAATTGGACTCTTATAATCGAAAGCTCTTTAAACAGTTTTGTTCGTATTAAACAATCATGCTATTCGTATGAATATAAGTGCGGAAAACAGTAAAGAAAATACGCTGTAATTTGTTTATGGAAGTTCGGAGCTGAATCTCCTACGTCTTCCCTTCTTCCTCAATGTGAAGGTTTCCACTAGAAGACTTTGATTACAACGACCCTCACTGCAATCAACTCCTACGACCAGCAGCCGCAAGAACTCCTAGTAACACTGTGAGGATTGAGAAATTCGAATTTAGAATTTTTGAATTTTCAGATTTCAGATTTTGTGATTTTTGGTGAAATCTGATTTGAGAATTTTAGATCTCTCGTAGAGCATTTCATATTTCTAGCCGCTGGATTTATTGGGTGAAATCTGCATGAGAATTGGAGTTGATTTGGTGAACTTTAGGTAGAGATCTGATTCCTTAGCGTTAAGAAGTGAAACGCGCTGTTTTGGGTGTGTTTGAGTGTGAGATCTGCTCGGTAGGGATCTGGTGATCGAGTGTAGCGCTCAGAGTAAAACGCTGTCATTTGGCAGAGATCTGTTAGCGTTGTAGTATTTCAGACCTTGCCTTAGCGTATTTTGTATTGGTTCCGAAACTTCATCGTTTGTTTGAGTGGCACGACGCCGTTTAGATATAGCATTAGCGAGGGATCTGTTTCGCATGAGAGACGTCTGTTGAAGAGGCGCGGGAGCAGATGTCAATGCTGGTCAACTCTTTCAGTAGCGTGATCGCTGGTGTGCGAGAAGCGACGATGAGTGCTAGTTTCAGATGTCACCGATGCGACGTCGTTTGATTAAGTTGGTGCATCGTCATTTTGACCATCAGCGCTTAGCGTGATTGTGTTGTGCGATCGGAGAGATCTGATGTTGTATCGCTGGTGCATATCAGCGCATGAGAGACGTCTGTTGAAGAGGCGCGGGAGCAGATGTCAATGCTGGTCAACTCTTTCAGTAGCGTGATCGCTGGTGTGCGAGAAGCGACGATGAGTGCTAGTTTCAGATGTCACCGATGCGACGTCGTTTGATTAAGTTGGTGCATCGTCATTTTGACCATCAGCGCTTAGCGTGATTGTGTTGTGCGATCGGAGAGATCTGATGTTGTATCGCTGGTGCATATCAGACTTCATGCGTGCGGCATCGTTTTATTTAGTTCGCTGTGTTTAGCGTAGCGCCTTGTGAGACCAGCGATGCGTTGAGCGCTGAGAGATCTGTTGGATTTTAAGCGCTAGTTTGAGGGATCTGGTTGGTGCTAGTTTATGATGCAGGAATCTGTTTTAGTCGGGAATTAGTTTATTCGATATAGATTGAATAGAGGATTTTAATACAAGTGTTGAGCAACACTTAGAACATTTTCCACCCGATATTTCTTATCCTCTTCTCTGTTGAAACCCTCGACCGACATTGTTCATTTGAAAATTTCTCCCGTCGATTGCCGTCATTTCCAGCTTTTGTTTTGGACAAGTTAGGTGGCGCTGAACTCCCCTTGGTTAGATCTTTCGATTGCTACCCATTTGAGGCTCTGAAACCGTTGGAGAGGAAGTGCGAAGTGGCTGGACGTTCGAAGATTTCTGAGAAATCTGTGACGTTCGTTCTTCAGCTCTTTTGAGTTTTGGGTGAGCATTTCCTACTGTTCTAAGCTTTGTATTAGCTGTTAGAACTTTAATTAGAGGTCAGACCAGATTTGAGTCTTCGGCAGTAGATGTTAAGCAGAATTGATATGGTATTGAATTGCTGTTATATGATGCTTTACCAGATTTCAGCTTCCAGGAGCCTTCTACCGTGGTTGAGGAAGCCCGGAGAGATCTGTTTCGTTTAGTCCATGAGTTGCCGTGCCCTGTTCGAATCAGTGAGGTATAATTAAGCTGTTGAGGTACGAATTTGAGCAACTCTGGATAGCTTTGATGCTTGAGCATGCGTATATTTCAGGCTGTGAAATCTGGTGGATTCGATGGATGTATTTACGTGGAACATATTGATGATTTATATGATTTGATGTTCTGTTTTCACGTATGATTTATTGTATGCATTGATATTGAATATTGATTGCCATTCATGCATACATATTGAGCCTGACAGATTTATTGATGACCTGATTGAGAGCCACGTTGTGACTGGCCGATAGATGTGTCGTGCCCGAAAAGTCCAACGCTATCATCGGAGTGGTGACTGCCAGATTCGAGTGTCTACCACCGAGCTGTGATGGGCTGACGGGCCCCGATGATCACGGACCGATGATTTCCACCGGCCGATTTGCTGTGCGTGGTATAGAGGCTCGCTTGAGATGATTTGCCAGTCGATATGCTGGTCTAGCCATCCGATCCTTGATAGCCCTCATGCATTTCATAGGATTGATTTATAGCATGTTGCATGATTAGCTGTTTTGATGGCTCTTCGTACTAAGGCTTGACCTCGTATTTGTTTTCCTACTTTTTTATTGTTTGGGTCTGTGTTACCCATTTGCAGGATCTTCAGGTAACCAAGCTGGGCAGAGTGGAGGTTCAGCTGGTCGATCCCCGTTCCCTTGAGTCCCAGTCTATTTTATTATGTATTGAACCGAGGAATGCCCCGTGATTCTATGTATTTGGGGATCTATTGTTGATTTGAGATTTGTGTTACCTGTTTTGTATGGGTTTGAGTTAACTCATATTTTGAGTATTGATATTTTGAATATATGTTTTGAGTTCAGGCCCAAACTATTTCGAAAAATTTTTAAGCCCTAATTTTATGCTTCCGTGATTATGTGCATAATTGTGCTGTAATCTTGTGTGATTAGCACGGGGCCTGACAAACACCACTGTACAATAAGCCCGCAAGCTGTGTGTCAAACATCACTTATTTTATGCTTCAGTGATAAATGCTACACACATTTATTTAACGTCTCAGTGCGAAAACTAAACTTGTTTAACGTCTCTGTCCAAAGACTACAATGAAGAGTTTTGTATTTGATTCACTCAGCTAATCTAATCAGCTCTCTCAAATATATGTGAGTGAATCGTGAGTGAGATTTACAGTGTAAGTACAATCTCTCAAGGATAAAATCTCACACACAGGGAAGTGCTCCTATCTGAGCTGGTTTCCCAATGTCTACCCAGAGCTTGTGCTGTCGATTTTATTGCTCTTTTAAGTCCATCAGTGCATTAGCTCACACCTAAGCAATGAACCAGCTTGCACTCCAGCTACCACAGAGTGTGCAAACTTGCGACGAGCACAGCTATGTTTTGTGCATTACTCTATTTTCTATTCTGCACTTGCACAATACTATCTCCTCTCTCTCTTCGCATTCTATTCTTGTATTCTGCTCTTGATATATATAGCCTGATACGGACAAGACGAAACAAATCAGTTTGAACCAATTAATTTGGTATTCGTATGTTTGTGTTCAAATTGCTTTGTTTGTCTGAGCTGATCTGTCCAGATCTGGTTCCTCAGCTGGTGTCTTCTCGACTGGTTTCTCTTCATCTCTGATCTGCTCTTGAGCTGCTCTGCTTCTGTGCCTTTTTTTGTCTGCAGCTGAGCTCGTTCTGTTCTTTAACCCCAAGCAGATCATTTCTCTGAGTTGGTTGCTTCACTGAGCTTGTTTCCCAGCTTTACTCCATTACCAGCTGGTTTCTCTGCTCCGATCTGGTCTGCTGCAGGTTGAGCTGGTTTGTTATTAACCAGTTTGCCAGATTTTCTGGTTTGCGCTGAACTGGTCTTTGAGCTGGTTTCTTCTTCAGCCGATTCCTTCTTCCACTACAGAAATCTTATGCTTCCCCATCATAATAATCCAGCTGCTGCTGTTCCTTGATCAGGTTTTCTCTTCCCTGATCTGGTTTACCAGCTTGGCTCTATTCTTCTCGTCAAGAGCCATTGTGTGCTTGCTTTTTACTTGGTCCATTCATGTGAGAATTGAGATTCGGTAATTAGTGATTAAGTTATAAATTCAGATTTGGTTAGAATTGATCACGGGAGATATGATTACCGAATTTCAGATTTTAGAATTTTGTCGAATCTGTTTGGTGATTTTCATATTTGACATAGAACAGTTCAGCTTTGAGTCGCTGGTTTCTATCGAATGAGATCTGAGTAGTCGAGCCTGTCGCGAGAAGTGATGCATCGTCGTTTCGCAATTTCAGATGTCTCGCTAGTGTGTGAAATCTGTTCGAGGGCATGACCAGATGTCAACGCGGGTCAACGGTGCTGTGTAGCGAGTGATGTAGAAGTGAGCGTTAGCGCAGAAATGCCAAGTGTTAGTCAACGTTTCTGGGTTGACAACTGGTGTTAGCGCTAGATTTTGATGAGAGATATGGATGAGCGTGAGTAGCAGTGAGTGCTGAGATCTGTTTCATACGTGAGGCAGTGCGACGTTGTTTTGCTTGTGCGAGCAGGAAACTTGGTACGTCGTCAGTTGCACGTGTTAGATTTAGCGAAGCAGATTTGTGTGAGCGCTGAGGACTCAGATTTGAGTTAGCGTTGGATCCAGATTTGAGGACTTGTGCCTTTAGAGCTAAGATCTGTTGCTGAGATCTGATTTTTCCGGTGATTGACTTTCACTGTAGAATTTGACGAGGGATTTTAATACAAGTGTTGATCGACACTTAGCATATTTTCGACCCCGATTTCCCTTTTTCTTTCTCCCAGCGAAACCCTTGATCGGTACTGTTCACCGAACCCTTCTACGGTAGATTGCCTTTGATTTCCGTCGTTGTCTGGAGCAAGACTGGAGGTGCTGAACTCGTCTTGCTTAGCTCTTTCGATTGGTACCAGTTTGGAGTTGTAGATCGACGCGTAGGAGGAGCGTGGGGTAGTTGCGGGTTCGAGTAACTTCGCGATTTCATTTCTCCCAGCGAAACCCTTGATCGGTACTGTTCACCGAACCCTTCTACGGTAGATTGCCTTTGATTTCCGTCGTTGTCTGGAGCAAGACTGGAGGTGCTGAACTCGTCTTGCTTAGCTCTTTCGATTGGTACCAGTTTGGAGTTGTAGATCGACGCGTAGGAGGAGCGTGGGGTAGTTGCGGGTTCGAGTAACTTCGCGATTTCCAGTCGATGTTTTTCCCCTTTCAGATTTGAGCCTCTGGGTAAGTGTTTCCTTACTGTTTCAAGCTTAGTTCTAGTTATTAGAACCTGAGTTGATAGGTAGAACCAGAATTGAGTTCTGACCGTAGACAGTAAGGTGTAGAAGTTTAGATTTTTGCTGAGTTATGAGATGTCTTGACAGATTTGAGCTCCCAGGAAATTCCTGTTGTTGTTGCCGAGACCAGCGAGGAAGTAGATTGAGCAGGCTGAGGTTGTCGTGCCCTGGTGAGATCTGTTGAGGTAGTATCTGAGGTTTGAGGTACGAATTGAGCTTCTGATTACAGCTTTGGCATAAGCGTGTAGTATTTTGGAGCATGAATGGTATTCTATGTATTATCTGTTTTACTTGGAACAGATTTGGTTCATTGCTTGAATTTATGTTCTGTTTTACGTGAATTATGCATGTGGAAATCAAATATGAATTTCTTGGCATACATGCATACATATTGAGCCAGTTGATCGATTGAAACCTGAATGAGATCCACGTTGTGATCGGTAGACAAATATGTCGTGCCTGAAAGGTCCAATGCTATCATCGGATTGGTGACCGACTGATTTGTCGTGTCTGAATACCACCGAGCTGTGATGGTTAATTGAGTGGCCATACCTGAATATCACGGACCGATGATTTCCATCGGCTGATTGGTTGTGCGTGGTATAGAGGCTCGCCTTTGATTTGCCAGCTGACTCGTTGGCTTAGATGACCGATTCTTTGACAGCCCTTATGCATTCATGTTTTGATTTACTGCATGTTTATGAGTTGCTGTTGTCTTAGTGCTCTTCGTACTGAGGTTTGACCTCGTATTTTCTTTTCCTGCTTTTGTGTCTTTGGTCTGTGTTACCCATTGCAGGAGCCGCAGGTAATCTGGCTGGGCAGAGTGGAGCTTCAGCTAGTAGATCCCCGCTTGGTTGAGTCCCAGTGTATTTGTATTATGTATTGAACCGAGGGATGCCCTGAGTTTATATGTAATTTGGGGATCTGTTACTTGAGTTTATTTGATTACCTGTCTGTTGTTGGATTTGAGTAAATTCTATTTTGAGTATGAATATTTTGAATAACTGTTTTATGGTTCAGGTCCAAACGTTTGAAAAATTTTTAAGCTCTATTTTTATGCTTCCGCGATTATGTGCTTAATTGAGTTGTTAATCCTTGCTGATTAGCACGGGGCCTAACAATTCAAAGACTCATTCTTGTCATCAGCAAGCACACAGTTAATCAGTTCTGATTCAGTCTATCCAAGGATTGAGATCACTATGATGAACTGATTATAGCCGTGCTCAGTGATCAGACGTGCGCTTGATTACTACTCTTCTATATGGCTCTGCATTTGAACACTTCTCTTGTACACTGCACTTGATCTGCGCTGAGCCGTTCTACACTTCATCTCTCTACACTTGAACTCTGCTCTTCTAAATACTCTTCTCTTGATCTTCGTGCTGCTCCTGCTCCAGGCTGGTGAACCAGCTTGGTGTCCCCTGCATTTTGGAATTAAACTACTGAACCACCTTGGGCGTCCCCTTATTGTTCCAGCTCGATATCTTCGACCAGTCCAGCTCAGGCGTCCCCGAAATGTTCCAGTTTGGATATCTTCATGTCTACTCCAGTCTAAGCAAGCTGCGCATGTCATGTGGAGCGTTAGTACCATAATAGCAGATTTTGTGTGAATCAAAACTTAGATTCTGATCTGTATAAATAGATCCAACAATCTCCCCCTTTTTGATTTACACAAAATCTGAATAAACATATGAAGGTATGTTTATGCTTAAAAATATTTCTCCCCATTTTTGTGGGAATCAAAAAGGGTTTGAAATCTTGTCTCCCCCTTAAGGTTAAAACAAAACTCCCCCTCAACAGAGCTTGGGGTAATTTTATTTTCGAAATTAAAATATTTTGAGGAAACAGTTTGTGAAAACGGTATGCATGTATGAGATTTTAAACACAAGATCTATGTCACTGTGAAAGTATCATCTATCTAGATTAAAGGATAAATGGCCATTGAATTCATAGAATCTCTTCCGCTTCTCCCGAACACTGTTATAGTCGCTATTCTTTCATCAAACCAACGTAATGCGTCTTGGCGTCCATAGATCTCGTGCAATCTGTCAGCTCGACAGAAGAGATGTTGTCGCTCTTTCCTTTCGAGAAATTGCTCTGCAATTTAATAATCATTACTCCTCCTATCTTTATAGAGTGAGCTTTGAAAGCCTTAAAAATTTTGACACAGACAAGCTTTCGACTGAAAGGACTATCAGAGCATGAGGCATTTTAAAACTGTTTTAAAAATTTTCGAAAAGAAATGCTCTTTTCAAGAACAACCTGCTCTGTTACCAATTGTTGGTCCCATTATACGGGGTACCAGATCGCAAAAGTGCTCTGATACCAATTGTTGGGATCGAAAAACCGGGTTTGTTCGTGAGCTCTGCCACAACTCACGTTGGCTCTCACACAGTCGAAAAACCAACCCCGTAAGTTAGCATTAAAAATTTTGGGAGTTCGGAAACCAGAATGCAACTTGTTAAACCAGATCGTCATGAATCTGGACCAACAGCTCTGTGAGCTGGTCCAGATTACCAGCTCCTTTTCAAGCTGTTTGAACACCATCAATCTGGTTTCTTTAACTTTGAGCTGCAATAGCTCAGGATTCATGAATGGTACAGATTGAGTTATGAATTAAAATCATGCGAAAGCAACTCAAACTGGATTCTTATAATCGAAAGCTCTTTAAACAGTTTTGTGCGTATTAAAAAATCATGTTATGCGTATGAATGTAAGTGCGGAAAACTGTAAAGAAAATACGATGCAATTGTTTATGGAAGTTCGGAGCTGAATCTCCTACGTCTCCCCTTCTTACTCAATGGGAAGGTTTCCACTAGAAGACTTTGATTACAACGACCCTCGCTGCAACCCACTCCTACGACCAGCAACCGCAAGAACTCCTAGCAACACCATTGCACACTAAGCCCACAAGCTATGTGTCTAACATCACTTCTTTTATGCCTCAGTGAGAAAGGATACACACACTTCTTTAACGTCTCAGTTCGAAAGACAACTAGAATTGTTTAACGTCTATGTCCAATGACTACAATGGAGAGTTTTGTATTTGATTCACTCAGCTAATCTAATCATCTCTCTCAATATATGTGAGTGAATCGTGTGTGAGATTTACAGTGTAAGTACAATCTCTCAAGGATAAAATCTCACACACTGGGAAGTGCTCCTATCTGAACTAGTTTGCAATGTCTTCCAAGAGCTTGTGCTGTCGACTTGATTTCTCTTTATCCATCAGTGCATTAGCTCACACCTAAGCACTGAACCAGCTTGCACTCCAGCTGCCACAGAGTGTGCAAACTTGTGACGAGCACTGCTATGTTTTGTGCATTACTCTATTTTCTGTTCTGCACTTGCACAACACTCTCTCCTCTCTCTTTCGCATTCTATGCTTGTATTCTGCTCTTGATATATATAGCCTGATGCGGATAAGACGAAACAAATCAGTTTGAACCAATTAATTTGGTCTTTGTATGTTTGTGTTCAAACTACTTTGTTTGTCTGAGCTGGTCTGTCCAGATCTGGTTCCTCAACTGGTGTCTTCCCAGCTAGTTGCTCTGATCTTGAGCTGCTCTGCTTCTGCACCTCTTTTTGTCTGCAGCTGAGCTCAGTCTGTTCTTTAACCCAATCAGATCATTTCTCTGAGCTGTTTGCTTCACTGAGCTTGTTTCCCATCTTTACTCCATTCCCAGCTGGTTTCTCTGCTCCGAGCTGGTCTGCTGCAGGTTGAGCTGGTTTTTCCTTAACCATCTTGCCAGCTGTTCTGGTTTGCACTGAGCTGGTCTTTGAGCTAGTTTATTCTTCAGCCGGTTCCTTCTTCCACTACAGAACCTTATGCTTCCCCATCATAAGCATCCAGCTGTTGCTGTTCCTTGATCAGGTTTTCTCTTCCCTGATCTGGTTTACCAACTCGGTTCTATTCTTCTCGTCAAGAGCCATTGTGTGCTTTCTTGTTTACTTGGTCCATTCAGAGACCCATTCTTATTATCAGCAAGCACACAGTTAATCAGTTCTGATTCAGTCTACCCAAGGACTGAGATCACTATGATGAACTGATTATAGCCGTGCTCAGTGATCATACGTGCACTTGATCACTACTCCTCTATGGCTCTGCATTGAACACTTCTCTTGTACACTGCACTTGATCTGCGCTTGAGCCATTCTGCACTTCATCTATCTGCACTTGAACTCTGCTCTTCTAAATACTCTGCTCTTGATCTTCGTGCTGCTCCTGCTCTAGGCTGGTAAACCAGCTTGGTGTCCCCTGCATTCTGGAATTAAACTACTGAACCAGCTTGGGCGTCCCCTTATTGTTCTAGCTTGCTATCTTCGACCAGTCCAGCTCAGGCGTCCCCACACTATTCCAGTTTGGATATCTTCATGTCTACTCCAGTCTAAGAAAGTTGCGCATGTCATGTGGAGCGTTAGTACAATAATAGCAGATTTTGTGTGAATCAAAACTTAGATTCTGATCTGTATTAACAGATCCAACACAGATCGCACTGTTTTTCTCCGTGCTGGTTTAGCATAATGCTGGAACCAGTTTGACACGATCCGGTTCCCTCTTTTATGTGCTGACTGCTTATTTTCAAACAAATAATTTTTCGTGGCATGTAATCTGAGATTTTTCGATCCTAACACAAAATAAAATACATTGTTAGGTCAAGTCTGATTTGATCGTCTGAGCTTCGAGCTAATTATTTATTTAACACCATAAAATAGAACATTTTACTTAACAAAGTAAATAGAATGTCAAAGTTTTCGTACATCATGTTAGGAAAAGATTCAGGTTGCTGCAAACAATAAAAACAGCACGAGGTCGGGAGCCACAAGATCTGAATCAGTTTAGATGAGGTGCAATACCTCAGGTTCTTGAAAACTAAGAGCATCGAGAAGTACATCAGAAACCAAGCGGAAAACATCTGAATATACCCTCTAAGATTTAAATTCGAAAGCTGATGGTTTTCAAATTTTGAGTTGCAGAAATCAATTAAAAACAAATGCGCGATTTTATTTATGGAAGTTCGGAGTCTCGCTCCTACGTCTTCCATTCTTCTTCACTAGAAGGGCTTTGATCTTACACAAGTGTACAGACCCACTCAGCTGGGACTTACCCACTGCCCAAAGCTGAACTCCTAGACTCTTCTCTCAACACACTAGCTCGCAGGCTTTGTGAATCCAACTCCAAGAACACGTTTAACATCTCTGTTCAGATACTATAAACACAAAGTTTAATGTCTTTGTGCCAAGACTCTGTTTGTGTATTTTGGTGTAATTCAATCATCTAATTTATTAAGCTCGCGGCACTCATATATGTAAATGAATCTGTGTGTGAGATTTTAAACATGTACAGTTTATAACTCTCTTGTATCTCACACTTGGGAAGTGCTCTGTCTGAGTTGATAGAGTAAGCAGTCGACATAGACGATTAAGCTCCTTGCTGTTGATCGAAGACTGCTTCTTCTTCTTTTTTATTTCTTCTCGTCGCATTGTCGCCTTCTTCTTCATCATTTCAGCTCGTATATATAAGGTCTCTGATCTTATGTTACCGTTGGACACAATCTCCTAGTCGTTGAAAATCTTATATAAAGTTCCTGACATTATGTCCTTTTTGTCCTTTCATCGTATATAGGTTTCTCAGACCATTTAATGTCTTTGTACTTGTTCTGAACCTGATGTTGATGTAGCAAATCAGTTTGAACTACTTCAATCCAGACTTCACATATTCTCATGTTCAAACTTCTTTGCTCGTGATCTGATATACTCTGAGTTGATGCCTTATGAGCTGAATGCGTATGAGCTTATCTGCTCTGAGCTGTTTTATTCTAAATCTTGCTTATTCTTCTTCCTCTCAGCTGATCTCCTCTACAAAGCTCCACCTCAGCTGCTCTTGCTCTAAGCTGTGCTGCGCTTCTTCTTTAAGCTGCTCTTCCTGAACTGATTTATTCTGTGCTGATCTTTGCTCTAAACTGGATCATCTTGGATGTCATCTGCTAGATCAGTTTAGGCATCCCCTACTGGATCAGCTTGGACATATTCTCGATTGCACACAGTTCGTCATTTTCAGCTTGCATGTAATCTGATCTGAAGCTAGCTAAACCTACGCACTAACATAAAACTGTTAGATACAAATAACAAGTTTTGTGTTAATCAAAACTAAGATCTGATATGTTACACAGATCTAGCAATCTCGCCCTTTTGATTAATACAAACTTCGAAAAACAAAAACACGAATAAAATGATTGAAATATTTCTCCCCCTTTTGTGGGAATAAAAAATGATTCAAATATTGTCTCCCCATTAATACTTCAAAAGAATCTCCCCCTTAACACAACATGGAATTTTCAGTTTCAAACATAAAACATTTTGGAAGGGGCGACGGTTTGCAGAAAACAGCATGCATGATATCAATTTAAAAAACCGATCATATGCTTTTCAGATTAGGAGATAAATGAAGATTGAATTCACAGAATTTCTTCCATGTTTCTCTGTTTCTGTCACATGCACTATCAACAGCACAACCAGAACCAAAGAAAAGGGCGTTCACACTTACACGTATCTGTGTCAGCTCGATAGAAGATATTACTGCTATCAGAATTCATTAGTCTCCATTTACTTCATAAATGAGTTTTAAAAGCTTAAAACAATTTTTTGGCATAGATACACAAAGCAAGCAAGAACAGCTTTGGCGAAAATTTAGTGAACTGAAAATGGAAAACCAATGCTAAACGAGTGCTACTAATTTTTCTTATCCATACAGATTAGGAGATAAATGATAATAGAGTTTACAGAATCTCTTCCATTTTTATATAATCTTAGCATAACTAAAAATAAATATCTTGGCATCCACACAGACCTCGTGCGATCCGTGTCAGCACGACATAAGAGATATTGCTGCACTTTTCTTTCGGAAAATTGCTCTGCAATTCGAAAATCATTACTCCCCCTATTTTTATAAAATAAACTCAAAAAAATTTTAAAACCACAAGTAGCACCGAAATATTTTTAGCAACGAAATATTTTGAAGAACCATAAAAGCACGTAGTCATATACGCTTTCTGTTGTAAAACACTCTGTAGTGTTATTCGTTCTTGTAAAGTCAAAAACAGAGTGTGTGAGAGCTTGCCAAGCTTAGGCAGCTAGAGCGATCATTTAGTTTGTACTTTTACAGATTGAGTATCTATTAGTTTGGTGTTGCTAGGAGTTCACTTAGTTGCAGCTGCAGTGATTGGGTTGTTACAGGCGCTATAATAATCAAAATATACTAGTGGAATCCTTCATGCACAAGTAAGAAGGGGAGACGTAAGAGTTTCAGCTCCGAACTCCCAGAAACAAACTCTTGATCTCTATATTTTCACTGCTTTAAGTTTCTTATCTGTTCACTGTTGAATCGAGTTACTTCCGTACAAATATTTTTGTTACTCGAGAAAACAGATTATGCTGAGACCCTCTGACTGGTAACACAACTTTGAGTTAAGCCAAAGGCTTGCAAAATTATTTCTAAAAGAGTTTTTCCAGGTTTTGTGTTAATCAAAAAGGGAGAGATTGTTGGATCTGTGTAACATATCAGAACTTAGTTTTGATGAACACAAAATTTGTTATTTTAAATCTAACAGTTTACGTTAGTGAGCAGGCTTAGCTAGGTTCTTATCAGATTAGATGCAAGCTGAAAGCGACGAACTGAGTGCAATCGAGAATATGTCCAAGCTGATCCAGTTGAGGACGCCCAAACTGATCTAGCATACGACATCCAAGATGATCCAGCTTAGAGCAAAGATCAGCACAGAAGAAATCAGTTCAGTGAGAGAAGCTTAAAGAAGAAGCGCAGGACAATTTAGAGCAAGAGCGGCTGAGGTGGAGCTTTGTAGAGGCAAACAGCTGAGAGGAAGAATAAGAAGCAAGATTCAAAATAAAACAGCTCGGAGCAGATCGGCTCAGAGGCATTCATCTCAAGTGGCATCAGCTCAGAGCATTCAGATCACGAGCAAAACATTTTGAACATGAGCATATGCAAAGTCTGGATTGAAGTAGTTCAAACTGGTTTTCTACATCACATCAGGTTCAGAACAAGTACAAAGACATTAAATGGTCTGAGAAACCTATGTACGATGAAAGGACAAAAGGACACAATGTCAGAAACTTTACAGAAGATTTTCAACGACTAGTAGATTATGTCCAAGGGTAACATAAGATCAGAGACCTTATATATAAGAGCTGACTGATGAAGAAGACAACGATAGTGCGTCGGGAAGAAAGAAAAGAGAAGAGGAAGCAGTCAACGATCAACAGCAAGGAGCTTAATCGTCTATGTCAACTGCTTACTCTATCAACTAAGACAGAGCACTTCCTAGTTTGTGAGATACAAGAGAGTTATACACTGTAACACATAGATTCATTCATATATATGAGAGCCGATAGCTTAATAGATTAAGAGCTTATAATAGATGAGTGAATTACACCAAAATACACAAACAGAGTCTTGGCACGAAGACGTTAAACTTTATGTTTGTAGTTTTGAACAGAGACTTTAAACATGTTATTGGAGTTGGATTCACACAGCCTGCGAACTAGTGTGTTGAGAGAAGAGTCTAAGAGTTCAGTTTTTTGGCAGTTGGTAAGTCCCAGCTGATTGGATTTGTACACTTGTGTAAGATCAAAGCCTTCTAATGAAGCCTTCCAGATTTGGAAGAATGGGAGACGTAGGAGCGAGACTCTGAACTTCCATAAATAAATTAAAGTGTTTGTTTTTCATTGATTTCTGCATCTCGTAATTTTAAACCATAAGCTTTCGATTTTAAATCTTATAGGGTATATTCAGATGTTTTTCGCTTGATTTTATACCTAATCTGATGTACTTCTCGATGCTCTTAGTTTTCAAGAATCTGATGTATTGCACCTCGTCTAAACTGATTCAGATCGCGCGGCTCCCATCCCTGTGCTGTTTTTATTGTCCGCCGCAATCTAAATCCTTTCCCAACACGTCATCAACAGCAAATCACATAGTAATCGGTAAAAAAGAAGACAAAGGCACGACAACAAAATTAAGTTAAGAAAACTGAAAATCAATATCCTTTCAATGTGTAATATGAAACTTCACTTAGATCCATTATATGCTTAGGTTCTAACTTAATCCGGAAGCTAGTATATAATGAAACGTACTAAACCTCTTAAATTTTTTTTTTTGAAAAGCAGATGTGGAATAAACATTTAATAAAAGCTATAAATAAAAACCATAACTTAAAGCATTTGAAAATATCATCTCAACATCCGTTTAAAACTAACGGCAACGTATCCCCAATCCACATCGCATAAGCTAACATAAAAATCAGAGTATTTAAAAGTGTTGCGGAAAACTGAACATTTTTAAAAGCAATGGCATAAAATAATTGAGTGGTCACGGGGTAACAGCCGCAACGGAGCATCAGAGGTCCTCACCGTCGGTCGGGATAAAATCAGCATCACGCTCACCTGCGCCATTTATACCTAGTGAGCCTAAAGGTCCAGCATGCTCTATCCGATAATAACAAGGTACATATAATAAAACCACATGCAGGCACATATAATAAAACCACATGCAGGCACATACGTATAGGAACATAATTTCATGACATGCGTGCGTGAAAGATCTTAAAACATTGAATCATAATGCGGTCATACATAAATTTATCGTATAACATATATATATTAAATCATGGCATAAACATAACATAATTTAAAAGAACATGCGAGTCGTATCCATGAAGTGTGAGCCATAATCGATTGATCAATCTATAAACCAACGTACGCGGCGGTGTGGATCACCCGACCTTACCTCGGGATCCCTATATGTCACACCTCTGTGCTGCCACTTCACCATGATGTCACACATGGATCCATAGGCTCATACATTAAAACAGGGGATCCCAGTGCCCGGATACCCGGCTAACTCCCATCATTAAATTTTGCCCCACATCACTTCAATCCCTCAAAATATTTTTCCTTCATGCCTTAACATTTCATAAACTTTCATGATACATGCATTTCATAAAAATTATGCAAATTTAAAAATCTTGGCCCATCAATATATATTTAATTTCTTTTAAACGTTTCATACTCAAATACATAACATACTACGTATATAATTAAATATATATTCATGGGCCTATACATTTTCTCGGCTCGATCAAGGACTGATTTTGGGGCCTGGATCGCTACTTCTAGACCAAACTTCGCTCCAAAAACGGTCTATGAAACGACTGTTCACCGCTTTTTCCCATTTTTGCCTATTCTCTTAAATATTTGATTTCTTAAAAATAATCAAGACTAAAAGAGATTAATTAAAATAAATTTTGACTTCTAAAAATTAATTGGGGCTTATTAAAATCGATTTTGACCTTTAAAAGAAATTTAAATCAATTTTGACCTCCAATGTCGATTTTGACCAAAAGACCGATTTGACCAAATTAAAATCCAAAAATCGATTTTAACTCCAATTAAAATCCCTAAAGCCCTAATTTTGAATAAGTTAAACATAACTTAAATTATTTAAAAAGGTTTGACTCAATTTTGACCTTCTCGCTAATTTATTTAAAATTGAACATTTGACACATTAATAAAAATAACAGGTCCATAATTAAAATAACTTGACCCCATTTTAAAATATTTGACTCGTGACTCGAAGAACCGATCCGGTCCAACCAAACCAGCCGAACCGGTTCAGTTAGACCGAACCATAGCAAAATTAAACCCTAAACCAACAATCACATGCCTACCCTCACGCGCAGCTGCGACCAGCAGCCACTAATTAAAATCCCTAAAGCCCTAATTTTGAATAAGTTAAACATAACTTAAATTATTTAAAAAGGTTTGACTCAATTTTGACCTTCTCGCTAATTTATTTAAAATTGAACATTTGACACATTAATAAAAATAACAGGTCCATAATTAAAATAACTTGACCCCATTTTAAAATATTTGACTCGTGACTCGAAGAACCGATCCGGTCCAACCAAACCAGCCGAACCGGTTCAGTTAGACCGAACCATAGCAAAATTAAACCCTAAACCAACAATCACATGCCTACCCTCACGCGCAGCTGCGACCAGCAGCCACTTCGCGCGACGGTTCTCCCTGCTCCAGCCACCACTGCCGGAGCCCTTCCTGCTGGACCACCCCCAGGTCCTGATGGTTCTAAAGTGACCAACCTTGGCTCAAACCGTGGGCTAACCAGGGAGAACTGGTCGCTGCAAGTGGATGCTCCAGCCATGCTGCACCGTCGCGACCACCTGCTGGTCTTCGCGTTCGTTCTCCCTAATCCGGCCACCAATTCCGGAGCCCTTCCGGCTGTTCCACTCCCAGATCCAGGTGGTTCTAACGTGACCAACCTTACCTCAAACCATGGACCGAACAGCCCAGCGGCACGATGCGCCCCTCATGACTTCTACTGCATGATGTGGTTCGCTCGAACCCTTAGCCACTATCCTCCCTTCATCTAGACCACCATGATTCCTCTAGGAACCCCTAGAACCGAGCCAACACCCCTGGAAACTCAAGACAAGAAAGCGTAACATGTCAAAAACCATGAGTCTCATGCATGAACTATGAACATAGAGGTAAATATCCGAAATATTCACATAAGAGTCATGCAAAACCTTTATAAAACAGCATATTATGATCTAAATGGTGAGAAAAGAAGAATACAACATGCCTTGATCGAATAAAGGAGTAGAGATACGCGTTACCGGAGCGGAGGACAATGGATTAGACCAACCACCTTTGAAATCCAATCAAAATTCTGAAAATTTCGATCACCAATGGGTGAAGGGAGGCTGAAGTCGGCTGATGGAGGAGGGGAGTAGGTTATTTTCGAAATTGTGGGAGGTGAGTGAATGTGAAGTGTACAAAAGACCCCTCAAACTTGTTTTAATTAAAAATAAAAGTCTTAATCCCAAAACTAACCCTCCTCTATTAAAGTAAGACATAAAATCATCACATAATCACTTAAAATGACATGCAATCATGCTAACATAAAGTTTTCCCCCTAATAACGCGCTCAGTAAAACGTAATTAGGATTTCTGGGCGTTACAATTCTCCCCCTCTTATAGAAATTTCGTCCCCGAAATTTAAGTTACGTATCGAAAATCTCTGGATAGCGCGTCCGCATATCGGCCTCGGTCCTCCCAGGTAGCCTCATCTGCCAACATCAAAATATGGAACACGTTATGCGCTGCTGACAGACTGGGTGGTAATTCTACGTGATAAGCTAACGTACCGACCCTCTCCAAAATCTCAAACGGTCCAATGAATCTCGGACTGAGCTTGCCTCTCCGGCCGAAGCGCATCACGCCCTTCATGGGCGATATCCTCACAAATACATGGTCCCCCACTGCCAACTCCAGATCTCGTCGTCTACGATCGGCATAGCTCTTTTGACGACTCTGAGCTGTCCTCATCCGATCTCGTATCCTGGTCACGATATCTTTTGTCTGCTGTACCATCTCTGGTCCAGTCAAAATCCTCTCGCCAACCTCGTCCCAATGCACGGGAGACCTACACCTCCTCCCGTACAAAGCCTCATAAGGAGCCATCCCAATCGATGCCTGAAAACTGTTATTGTTGGAAAATTGGTGGCGGATCCGGATCCCGTCTCCTGGCGGCGGAGCGGAAGTTTTAAAAATAGCACCGGGAAACGTTCAATGCAATAAAATACAGCACTATAAACCATTCATAGGGCGTTTCTCGAGGTGTTACCTTGCTGGCGATAGGCGCCTGGCTCCAACCAGAATCACAGGGAGACTGGCTCTTCACGGTAGGCGGCGGCAGATTCGTCCAATCAAGTCCACGACCGAAAGCAAGGTTCCTACATCAGCCTGCACTAGAAGGACTGACGAGATCAGCACGGACGGAAACTCCTCGAAACGGTGATCGGAACAAGTCCGATCAACGTGCGGCGGCGGCGGGCGGCGGCGTGGGGCTTTGGAGGAGAGGGGGCGGCTTCTCAAGATTGGAGGCTAGGGTTTGTAATGTGTAACTTGTTATGTGATTAAGCCCTAACCATCTTTATTAATTAAGTTGGTAGATGGGCTTGAACCGGCCCATTGGACTTGGGTCAGGCCCAAGTCCTATATGAACATTCGGTTCATTTAAATCACCACGGTTTCATCATAACTCCGATCGTCGATCAGAACGGACCGATCGACTCAGTTTCCAAAACTGAATATTATGATGCGAACAATAATTTTTCAGATTACCTAGTCCAAATGACAGTTTTTCCCCTCAACAGTGGGAAATCGCAATTTCACCCCTGTTGACTTTTAGGAAGTCGCACTCCCTAAAATCCTCTTCCTATGCTCAACACATTGAGCTCAGTTTCCGTGCGGGAATCTTGAATCCAGTACTTATGTGACCCTCAATGGTTCAGGGATACAGCTAGCCGTGAGCCCACAACCATTGTGTCTCCGATATCGCAATATCGGACTTGCCCATCGGATCATGGTAAAGCGCCTAGCAACATCGCCCCATGATCTCCTAGGTATCACTGATAGTGCCTGCAAGAACCAGCTGGTCATGGTTAGCGTACAGTACGGTCCTTTCAATCCATATATCCCGATCAGATCAACGACCATTGGTAAATCGAGAGTCGCTAGAGATCCGATAACTATGCATACATCTTGGAGATCAAATAGTGACATCGCGAGTGTTACTAGGTAAACCCATTTACCTAAAACACTTCTAGTACTCTGGCCAGAGATTTATACACTATTATCCCCTCAGATAGCATAGGATATCCACGCGTGTAAGCGAGCGGTGAATCCTCGACAACGAAGCATCGACTCCTACATGCATCGGGGTCTCACCCAACCCCGCCGCCTAATGACCCCAAGTGAGTCGGCAAACGAGTCAATGTGAGACCCCTATCATGTAGAGTCTCAATGACGTTTCGAGTCGTGAGGACTAATCAGTACAACCAAGACCTCGGTAACCACTTGGAAAGTCCAAACGAGGGTTGTTCGATAGATCACCAGGTCACTATCTATCTGCATGCTCAGAACATCACAATGTTCCCTACCAATGAAACACGGTACTTCGCATCGCAGATACTAGTCTCAATCTCGGGCGGCCTTATCCTCATTTTGACGGCCCAATCGACTAGGAACGAGTTCAGAATACACAGTGACTATTAGATGTGTTTCATGATAGCCGTCATACCCACTATCACATCTAACATACACTGTGGTGCATTCTAGGTCTTTATCCAACACTATTGTTAACATTATAGTCATAATGAAAATAAAGAAAGCCATGAATAAATGTGAATATCATATATAAAGATCGTTTCATATAAGAGTCTATAAACCCACACGCCACAAGTTGGCTAGTTGGGCATCTACTCTAACAATCTCCCACTTGCCCTAAAGCCAACTACTCATCAGACGCAGTCCCACTGTTTCACGATGTTTTTCAAACAACGGTCCTGGCAAGGGCTTCGTAAGTGGATCAGCAACGTTGTCCGCAGAGGCGACTCTCTCAACTGCTATGTCACCTCTAGCCACAATATCCCGGATAATGTGGTATTTCCTCAGTATATGTTTGGATCTTTGGTGAGACCTAGGCTCCTTTGCTTGCACAACGGCACTCGTGTTGTCGCAGTACACCGGGACTGGACCAATTCCATCAGGAATGACGCCCAACTCTAGGACGAAATTCCTTATCCAAACCGCCTCCTTAGCAGCAGCTGATGCTGCGATGTACTCAGCCTCAGTGGTTGAATCCGCGATGGTGTCTTGCTTGGATCTCTTCCAAGAGACAGCACCATCATTGAGCATGAATACAAATCCAGAGGTAGACATCGAATCATCCACATCACATTGGAAGCTAGAATCAGTGTAGCCTTCCAATTTCAGTTCACCACCCCCATAGACCATGAACATATTCTTAGTCCTTTGCAAGTACTTAAGAATATCCTTCACAGCCTTCCAATTCAATTGGCCGGGGTTGGCCTGGTAGCGGCTCGTGACACTCAGAGCATATGCGACATCCAGTCTAGTTGAGATCATGCCATACATAATACTACCTATTGCCGAGGCATATGGCATACGTGTCATACTCTCTATCTCCTCATCAGTCTTCGGACACATAGACTTAGATAGAGTGACCCCGTGGCACATAGGTAGGTGTCCTCTCTTGGACTCTTCCATAGAGAACCTCTTAAGTATGGTATCGATGTAGGTGTCCTGGGTGAGTCCGAGCATCCGTTTCGATCTATCCCGATAGATCTGTATTCCAAGACTTCACCAATGTCCTTCATCAAAAATCTACTAGATAACCAGACTTTAGTTGATTGCAGCATTCCTACATCATTCCCAATGAGTAGAATGTCATCAACATAAAGTACGAGGAATGTCACAGCGCTTTTAACTACATTCTTATAAACACATGGCTCCTCGGGATTCTTGATGAAACCAAATTCCTTAATTGTTTCATCGAATCTCAGGTTCCAACTCCTCGATGCTTGTTTGAGACCGTAGATCGATCTCTGAAGCTTGCATACCTTATGCTCGCTTCCAACAGATGTGAAACCTTCAGGCTGCGTCATATAGATCTTTTCCTTAATGTTTCCATTAAGGAACGCAGTTTTCACATACATTTACCATATCTCATAGTCGTACCATGCGGCTATGGCTAACAAGATTCTAATTGACTTGAACATTGCGATTGGCGAGAAGGTTTCATCATAGTCAACACCTTGCCTTTGAGTGTAACCTTTCGCGACCAGTCGTGCCTTGTAGGTCATTACCTTACCATCAGGCCCAAGTTTCCTCTTGTATACCCATTTGCACCCAATAGGAACAATTCTTTCGGGAGGGTTAACAAGAGTCCAAACTTGGTTCGCATGCATTGAGTCAAACTCAGACTGCATTGCTTCAAGCCACAAATTAGAATCAGCATCGGAAATTGCCTCCTTGAAAGTTCTTGGATCAGATCCAACAACTTGATCACCTTTATCATCTTCAAAGAGAAAACCATATCTCTCAGGAGCCCTAGGAACCCTTTCGGATCTCCTAGGTGCGACCATTTTTGGTACTGGCTCTGGAGGTGCAGGAGATTCACCTGGTACTTCAGTTGGTTCTCGAACCTCTTCGAGTTATACTATTCTGCCCTTTCTATCAAGTAGAAATTCCCTTTCCATAAAGGTGGCATTTCTAGAAACAAACACTTTTGTTTCACTTGGATTGTAGAAGTAGTATCCAATGGAATTCTTTGGATACCCAATGAAGTAGGATAATATGGATCTCGTATCCAGCTTATCTCCCACTGTCTGCTTCACGTAAGCAGGACATCCCCAAATCCTCATGAATGAGTACTTGGGTGGTTTGCCCCTCCATATCTCATATGGAGTCTTATCCACTGCCTTGGTGTGGACATTTTTCAACAACATTACCGCCGTTTCGAGCGCATAGCCCCAAAACGAGGTAGGAAGCTCAGTGAAGCTCATCATAGATCGAACCATGTCCATCAAAGTTCGATTACGACGCTCCACTACACCATTGAGCTGTGGTGTGGCTGGAGGGGTCCACTGTGCGATAATCCCCTTCTCTTTCAGTCTTGAAATTCAGAACTCAAGTATTCACCACCTCAATCGGATCGAAGTGCTTTAATACTTTTGCATAATTGATTTTCTACTTCAGCCTTGAATTATTTGAACCTTTCAAAGGATTCAGACTTGTGCTTTATTAAGTACAAGTACCCATACCTAGAGTAATCGTCGGTAAAGGTGATGAAGTATGTGTGACCGTACTTAGTACCAATACTAAATGGGCCGCACACATCAGTATGGATCAAATCCAATAGGCCTCGAGCACGCTCACCATTGCCCTTGAAGGTTTTCTTAGTCATCTTTCCCTTAAGACAAGATTCACAAGTCGGTAGAGAGTTAATGTCTGACAGATCAAACATGTCACTCCTAACTAACTTGTTCATCCTACTTAAGGAAATGTGACCTAGCCTAGCGTGCCAAAGTTGTGCTGGGTTCAAGTTATCGTGTTTCCTTTTAATCATTGTTGTATGTGAAATCGAATTGGCAAAATGACAAGAATATCCATCACTATCAAGCATAGAAACGAAAATGATGTCCGTTATTAATTCAGGAACAAATAAAACGTTTCTCAACAACAACTTAAAATTTGAATAAAGAAATAAATAAACATATCCTATAGCTTCGGCCGCAACCCTTGCTCCGTTCCATTTCAACAAGTGGGTCTCACCCTCTCTAAGACGTCGGCTTCTTGTCATCACCTGCAAAACTTTGCAGATATGAGATGAGATCCCGGTATCAAGTACCCAAGAAGTCGAATTAAGAGACATATTTATTT
>KQ988032.1:326820-371860 GCA_001598015.1 Dorcoceras hygrometricum
CCCCACCCACCACAAAAAAAAAACCACCAAGATTTAGTGTAGGAACCTATGATCTTTGGTGAAAACATGGGAGAAACCAAGAATGATTTTTGGGTTGGAGGAGAGTCTCGGACAACCGGGCTACTTTTTAAGAGGAGGCCCCCCACCCACCACAAAAAAAAACCACCAAGATTTAGTGTAGGAACCTATGATCTATGATGAAAACATGGGAGAAACCAAGAATGATTTTTGGGTTGGAGGAGAGTCTCGTCCAGCCGGAATACTTTCAAGGAGGAGACAAATAACACTCCATCAAACACCATATGAAATGACTGTCCTAGAACCAACATCCATATGGAGCTATGCTTAACCTTGATGTACTGGATTTTAAGAACAGAGAAGATCTCATTGATGAATGGAAATCAGCTATGAGAATAACAGCAGGAACTCTGGATCTCAAAAAGAATGATTCATTAAATTATTAGAAATGAGTCTGATGGGATTAATTAAAATCTCATGGGATATGACTTCGACAGAAACAAATGAATCAATCCTAGCTAGAGAATATCTTAGCAAGATCATAGGAGAAATGGCTACCTTTTTCAAACTACAATTTATAGGGGTGGACTATTTTAATAGGCAAGACACACAGAAGAAGAAAAGATACACCGAAACTTTGTACAATCTTGAATTACATGACATATCTCTAGTAGATGAATACATCATGTTATTCACTAAACCAAATGAAATTTAGGAGTAGAAGAAAATATAGCAATGCAAATTTTCTTCTCAAAAATGTCGAGTCCCTAGAGGAAAATGTTAATAAGATAATATATTCTAGGGGACCCAGATACTTTGGCGAGAAGGGCCTCGTTTAAAACTGGCAGAATGGTGTCATCAAGCATCATTACAAAAGAATACAAGAGATAAGGGGAATCAACAAACGACTCCCTTTGTGTTGCAAAGAAAAATAAAAGGAGTTTCAGAACTCATCCCTACATAAGAAGTAGAAGTTCTTGGAGACCAAGGATTGTATGGTCAAGACAGAAGGCCAGAACTTACAAATCCTGATAGATAAGTGGACCATCAAGGAGGAAAATTTCTTCTCAAGCCTCGAGTTCATCTCGAAGCACTGAAAGAACGCCAACAAGAAAAACCTTTAAGAGAGCCCAGACAAGGGTTAATGAAAGTTTATAGACTGTAACTCCTGGAAATGCAGAGCTAGAGGAGATATCTTCACATTCAGAAAATCAGAAAAAGGAATCAAGCGTTTGGAACCAACTCGTGATATCAATGAAGCGGTATGCTATCAAGATCTAATTCAAGTATATCAATTAAGGACATTATCTCAGATGAAAGTATATATGAAGAAGAAGAAATCTTAAGTCAAGAAGGATATGATGGAGGATCGGAGTCAAAATCCGACTGATGGAGAAGTGTTTCATCAGAAGCACATGAAGATTTTTCTGGTCTCTTTAGCCAGACAACTATTTCTCACAATATGGTTCAAAAGAATCATGAGGGAAAATCCAAGCCTATAGAGATATCAAGGTTTCTCTGCAGGACAGATAGAAGAATTTTAGGAAATTTAGCCCTAATGAGCTGAAAGCATCATTGATCTATAAGGTTTTCAGAAGGGAAATGGAAATCCCAATAGAACTCACAGGAAACCGAATGGAGATGCAGCTAATTCCTTTTGAAGAAATAAAAGATGAATTACAAAAAATAAAGGCAGAAGTAGCAAGAACAATGTCCTGAATTTATATTGGAGTAGTCCAGATCATGATAAAAGAGACTTTCAAGGAAGGAATTGATTCACCCATATCCCCCATATGCGATAAACGGATCGGAAGTTTACAAGATTCAGTATTAGGTACTATCTCAGGAAATCTATGTGCTGGGAAAATTCTTGGAGTAATTTTATGAGAATTACCTAAAATTTAGCAGATCGAGATTTCAGTCGAGTTTTGATATTACATCAAAACTTCAAGGAATAGAATCTGATGAAAGAAGGTAATAGACCATATTCTATTACTTATCAAGTTTTATATGTTCTTTCTAATACAAATCATTCAGAATTGTTTATTAGAAATGAGTTAATTGAAATACCAGAGATATTCGGAAAGTTGCTCAAGCTATTTATCCAGAAATAATTGAGTTTCCGGTATATAGGAAACAAATATGTTGATCCAAGATAAACCAATCCTACAAAGAAGACAAAGTTTGATGTTGGAACCAAGAAAAATATCCTTTAAAAGGGATTGGATTACAAGTTCTAGATGGGAAAAACCCCTTATCCAAGAAGCACAAACGATATTAAGAAGCTTCTCTACATTAGGGAAACTTAGATGTCCACAGGGATGAAAAATATTGAGGTAGTATTTGATATTGCAAGCCCAAGAAATCAATTCCCTTGCAATACCATGTCTATTTAGAACAACCTCTTATAGGAACCTACCAAGGAGTAATAACTATAGAAAAATTGGAGGTCCCGATTAAAGGAATCCTAAGCAAAGAACCAGATCGACTAACTCTTGGAGTAGATTTTCTGGAGGAACACTTGCCTCGGAAACGACATGAGAACATATTGGAATTCATGGTGGAAGATCATATTTGGAGATCAATGACTATTAGTACATTTGTAATATACATTCCATTAGGAATGCTACACAAGCAATATAAGGCAGAATATTTTGCCGTTTATATTGATTCAGGAGCAGGGATTTGTACAGCAAAAAGATGAGTATTCCAAATGAGTTAGAAGACGATCTCCCTCAATTTCTGGAGGAGATTTCTCAAAATGACTTTTAATCCTCAAAAAAGGGACTAAACAAGCAGAAATATTAGTCGGAAGTGCGGGACAAATACCTTTGGTATAAATTAAAGGCACTACCGATTTATTTTCATGATACAGTAGAAGACATCTTGCTAGGAACAATTTCCTATAAATTTTTAAACATCACACACAAGAAAATGAAACCAAGAAACTTGTGTTCACTACACAGTGTGACCACAAATCATGGCTCAAAGATTAGAAGAAGCATTTTTCCGGAAAATGCCAATTCAATTACGCAACAAGTATGGTGATGAAGGAAAACTTTTGCACCCAAAGATGAAGGATTCCATAAGTTTTGGAGATACAATGCTCCAAATAAGGACTGGGCAAAACCTTCAACAAGAAAAAATTGAATTCCTTAAAATATCTTTACATCAGAAGGATATAGAAATGAAATCCAAAGTATCACTTGAAGATGTCAAGAGGGGGATTAAAGAAAGCTACACGAGAACCCTCGGCATGGTGGGAAAAAGAATCAACTCAAAGCAACCCTTCAAGTTAAGGAGCGCAAAGAGTATGAGTTTTTAGGATGCCTATCGCAAAGAACATATACGATCAAAAGGATATGCAAGAGATAATCAAAGAATATTTGGATCTTGGTCTGATCAAAGTAGGAGTATCACCATATAGTACTCCAAGTTTTCTTAGACGAAAACATGGTAAGGTAAAAAGAGGCAACCCAGGTTAGTCATCAATTATCAAGAAATCAATAAGATCCTAGAATTTTATGGGTATTTTATACCTAGTAGAGAGCATGTCCTCTAAATTCGACTGTGACTCTTGATTTTGATCAAATACGATTGGAAGAAAAAAATTTAAAGCGTTTTCCACACCACAAGGCCATTATATTTGGAAAGTATTGTCCATGGGATTGGCTAATGCACCCCAAATATTTCAAAAGAAAATAGATAGTTTATTTAAAAATTATCTTTAATTTATGTTTGTCTTTTTTGGTGATATTCTAATAACATCTAAAAATATGGATGAACATGTGAAACATTTATAAATATTTTCTAATGTTTGCAAGGAAGAAGGACTTGTCCTCTCTCAAAAGAATGCAGTTATTTCCACAAGAAAAATCGAATTCCTTGGTTTAGAAATTGATGAATCAGGAATAACATCGTGGAAAAGGTGAAGAATTTTCCTGGAGAATTTAACAAATAAGAACAACTTCAAAGTTTCTTAGGAGTTGTTGATTTGCTGGAATATTTATAAATATCCATGATTAAACAAGTATACAAGATTTTTATGAACAGAAGAACACAGTAAAGGTCTTAGTCATTTAAAAGAAATTTGCAGAAATCTTCCGAAGATGGCTATCCCTCAAGATGAAGATGACTTGGTGTTATCTACCGACGCCAGTGACCAATGGTGGACGGCAGTTCTTACAATGCGCACCTCAGATGGATAACAACCATGTAGATATCATAGTGGATTATTATCCAAATCAGAGGCCATACCATGATACATCAATGAAAAGGAATTTTATGCGGTAAAGAGCTTTGAAAAATGGGCCTTATTATTACCTACAAAGAAATTTACTTTCAAAATTGATAACACTAAGTTAAAGCTTTCTTAAGAAATAAAATTGAATCTAAACCAGAGAAAGCTAGATTACTAAGACGGCAAGCTTTATGTCAAATTATATCTTTGATATTTAATTATTAAATCTCATGAAAATATTCTTGCAGATTTTCGAACAAGAGATGGACAGTGCTGATGTCGATGCCATCATGAAAATGCAGAGGCATCTGAGGGAACACATTGAAATGCTTCAAAGCGAGTTCAAAAAACTTGTCATAAATGCAAAAGTTACAGGCAGGCTACAACAAGTTGATAAGAGTATATTGTTTGATCGAATTACAGAGTGCTTGCAGGCTTATACTCAGCTATGGTTTGTAATACAAAAGTCAATCCTTCAGGCCATATAGAAGCCATTGGTTTCTACAATGGAAAACATTAGAGTACAGTGCTCTACCCCTGGAGCATGAGATTCAAGTACCCCTAGAAAAAGTGATAAGTCGGGATCATCTTGCCATGAGTCAGCACAAGCAAAAAATTGAGACTCCGGATTCTTATCCCAAGTCCTCAAGTCAATCCTTCGCCTCGGGGATTGAAGAGGAAGAGATCAACCTTAGACCTCAAACTGGCAAAGGAAAAACAATTGATGGTACCAACGAGATTATAATATCTCCTTTTCAGGTCTATAAACAGAAGTGGAGTAGATCCAAGAGGCAGCATACAAGATCTGGGTAAATAATGAATATTTGTCAAGGGGAGATATTTTAGAATTGTAATTTTCCAGTGCAGCTCGAGAACCAGCAGGGAAAAGCTTACGTGAAGCCTTTCGCTTTATCAAGTTAAGAAATTTGGATACTAATGTCCAAAAATATATTAAAGATTCGCCTACAGACGAAGTTCCTCAGTCGCAACACTAAGCGAAGATAACATATCGACTAGAATAGCATGATGACTATGGGTCTGTCTCACAGAGATGGGCAAGGTGAAATTTCCATTCAAATTCTATCGGAACTCAATGAATGGATCCTTCCTGTTAAACACCTTGACAAGAAAAACCACACGTTTTGCAGAAGATATATTTGAAATAAAAAGAAATTTTCTATGGAATAACAAGCTTCCAAGAAGTAAAGAGACTTGCCGTAAATTCTGTAAATTCTGTCTATCCAGAATGCCCGAAACAGAAAGAGCCAGAATTTTGGAAGAACTTTCATCCAAGATCTGACCGAAAGCATCTCGTAGAAACAAGCCCAAGTGATGAGGGATCACACAAGTCACGTTTCCACGGGGACCCAAAAAAACAAAAGATTTCCCGACAAAAATAAAGAAGACATGTGATCAACCACTATAAGGACCACCACTTATTCAGTGAAAGACAAAGCCACCTAACGAATAATTAAAGGGGCAGTTGGCTAGCACTAAAAGATTCTTTGATCAAGGCTGAAGTCCAGGGTAGGAATCTCAAGACATCTATAAATAGAAAGCTGAAAGAAATTTAAAGATATCGAGCATTCCCTTCAATTTCCTTTAAACTTTCGTAGTTGTATTATATTTAGTTTATGAGTGTTATTTTTCCAGTTACCATAAATAGCTAACATGTTTTCTCCTACTCCGATGAGAGGTTATGAATGTAATAATATGTTCATATCTGAATAAAATTATCAGGATTTCGCCCGTATCATGTATTATTTTCAAAATAATCTTTTATTCAGGAAACGAAACAAGATTGTGCTGGGTATTGTTGAAAGAATTCAAGCCATGAACCATCAGTTGCGATTATGTGGTTAAATTGTGAGGAGCAGTTTGTAAAACCTGGTGGACACAGCCCGACGATATTTTCGGTCAAAAAGATATGAGAGTTATATTATTTTAAGAAAAAATGATGGGCTATAAAAAGTATTATTAAATAAAAATAAGGGTAAAATGGTAAAATAGGGAGATAGAACAAAGAAGTGGTTCTACGAGGAAGTTAGGAAAAAAAATTTCTGATATAGGAAGTAAAAGTAAACATAAGTTAGGGAGTAGAGATTTTAAAACAATTCACCCTTAAGTTACTTTTTTAATTATATACTTTTAAATAAGATAAACTAAGAGAAATATCAAAAGGGAAAATTTTTACAAAATTATTTCATTATAATACATGTTATATAAAAATTTATTAAACTTAATAAGAGTAAGTTACTTTTGAGACAGTATCACGAGTTTACCTTCCCAGATAGTTCGACTAAGTCCATATAGCAATATATTTAGTGTCAAAAGTAATATTATTGACTATAGATGGCAATGGGCTGCGGCGGGGACGGGTTTGTCATCCTCATCCCCACCCCGAATCACATCCCCGCCCCCATCCTTGCTTCGTAGAACTGGGTATTCCATCCCGAACCCTCTTTAATTTTTATAGTTTAATAATCATTAGCATTAAAAAATAATTGATTTAATGATCATTTAGTATTAAAAAAATAATTGCTTCTTATGATTTTATTTCTTAAGAACATATATATATATACCAAGTAATATTGTTTTTAGTTTATTTAATAAGAGCATGTCTCTATTTATTTTTAGCAAAAACATTTGCCCCGACCCTATTTTCTACAAAAATTTTGGCCCTCATGTGATCGTACGTGTGGCATTAATTTTGACGACAAGTTTTCGTCTGACAATCACAAGTTACTAATCGGCTCTCTTTGAAAAAAAGAAAAAAGAAACATCAATAAAAATTATAAGGAGGGACCATGTTTCCCGTCGTGTTACGAACATCACATGTTTAACCATAAATAAATTATATGATACCTAGATTCTTAAATTTCTAAATTTCAGATTACATTATCTCAAAATTTGATAAAAGGAATCCTTTTGGAATCACCGATTATCATGAAAGAACTTCATTACTAAATCATCTTGACCCTTAGTACATGCTCATTAAATATGTGATGAATGAACATTTGGTATATCAAGTTAACTTAACTATCTTATGTTTTAATAGCTTGTAATCTTATTTTAATATGAAGTTAAATCGTTGTTATAAATAGATGTTCGAAAGAAACAAAAGGAAATAATCGAATATAGAGAGGGAAATATATCATTTTCCGGGAAATCAAAATGGAGTTTAGAGTAATTTGGGGCACATATAATAATGAGTATCAATGTTAATTACTTGTGACTAAAGCAATCGCAGTATAATTAGTTATGGTTTTTTTTCTTCACAATAAGATAATATGAAATTTCTGTAAGGTATTTTCAACCTTGTAAGTTATTTTTCAGAAAAGGTTTATCAAATTAAAAGCTTCAAATTGACATCTCAAGTTTCTAAGTGATTTATAAATTATTTCTTGGATTGAATCAAATCAAACTAAATATACAAATTGTACACAAATTAATAATAGCGAGTGCAATCAATCTATTGTCTTCTCGACCTTACCATTAGATAAGGGCTGGGATTATGAAAAACGGCAATCACATGTCATATTCAAAAGTTTATATAAATTTCAAGTATATATAGACAGAGATAAATAGATCAATCAATCAATCAATCGATAAACAATTTATATGTATATAAATTTAAATTTTATAAAAATCTTAATCAGTTTGTGTACGTAGGATTACAAATAATTAGTTAGTCAAAACATCTGACATACATTTATAGCATCACGATTTGTTATCGTGGGCATCTTATGATGTGCAGATATTTGTACCGTTTATGTAAATTCTATTATTAGTCGTCCTTCAAACCTCTTAAATTGCATAACCAATCATTCTAACGTAAGCGGTACACACACGGGGTGTGCATCATAGGGGTGCAAGTATCATTCGTGAAACTAAATTTATTACAATTTTTTAATGATTTATTAGAAAAATTCGAGTTGTAGCCAAATAAATCTTCAGGTTCTTCAAGCATTAAAGAAAGACAAACCTGAATTTGATCGCCAATATTGACTATGAATGCATGCGGCACAGGTTTAATCGTGATCCAGCCATCGTCGCGGCGTACTTGGAGCCCCGGCACGTGCTGGTCCGGTAAAAGAATGGTCATTCCACCCGGATCCGAATGCGGGGACAGGCCGAGGGTGAGATCCGGCTGTGGACATTTAGGGTAATAGTTCACCCTCAAACAAGCCCCAATATCATCTCCGCCAAATGCATTTTTTAACCAATCTTCCTTCAACCCCAAATTCATGGATAAAATTTTTAGCAGTACCCCACCAAGCCTCACCACTTGTTCAGAATATTCAGCAATTACTGCCCTAAAAGATATAATACAAGTCGTATACATTATTTATTGACCTTTTATCAACTTCTTGTGCTAGATTGCATGTATGATTTGTTCCACTTGACCAATCTAAATAAATGCACAAAAAAAACTAGCCACCAACCAATTCACGAATATTTTATGCAACAAACGTTTCGATTTTTATTGCCCGAGTGGACTAATTTAAGCAATTCGATTAGCAAGTTTTGTTGTTTTAGATTTATTTAAGAATACTGGCTATTTATACATTTGTTAAAAAAAACAAAGTTATGAAACATTTCATAGAGTTAAGAATTCAATAGTGGAAAAAAATATCTTATTCTATAACGGGAATTTACATAAACATATTAGTTTTAGGTTCAACTTTGTTAAACGCTTAAAGACCATTCAAATTTCGAGAAAAGGATCTTGGTTGGATCCCTAAAAAATAAATGTATAAAAAACCATTGACCAAATAAAAGTAGACGTAAAAGACACTCATAGAGCTAAACGTACTTATGCAAAAAAACACGTGTTCTCTATCCAGAGGAAAATATTGGATAATTAAGTGTAATGATACTATTTATATGAAATATCTTCATTCATAAATTTTACGTATTTCATATATATATATATATATATATACGACTCGATTCATGCTCATGTTTAAAGAGCACATACCTAAGTGAAGTAGGGAGGACAGGCCACTTGTTAAGATCTCTCAAGCTGCAAGGAAGATAGTGAAGGAAGTAGTAATCACTCCAGTCGAGGATGGCACCTTTCTCGACACCTAGGCGGCTGCCGTAGCCTTCGTAGGTCTTGGGCGAGTTCGCGTAGGGTTGCTTGACCTCCATGGGCTGGTGGAAGAAGTCCCGCCACACTTGTTGGGCTCGGTCCATTAACTCGTGGCTAACCCCGTGGTTAACCACCTGAAAGAATCCCCAGTTCTGACAAGCTTCTGACACATTCCTCAACATTGTCGCCGTATCAATTTGGTCGTGTGCACCACCTAATAAGTCGATAATAGGGATATTGGCTTCGGCCGAGACTGAACCCGACAAGGCCCTGGCCTCCGGCGCCTTCACGTATCTCTCGGGGATCCTGTCCATGCCGGCGTCCGATATGGACTGGACACGGATGATAGGCTCCGGCCAATCACTAGGGACACTCATAGCTTCTCTTATTTCCCTTTTTAGCTTTTTCTTCTCTGTTGTGAATGGTGGATTTATCAAAAAATTATAGTCGAAGGTTGTGGTGGTGGGAGGATGGCCTCTGTGTGTTATTTTCTTTTTAGTTGTACTTTTTTTCTGTCTTTCTAGTGCAGAAGAGAGTGGGGCGAGGAAAAAAAGTGGATTGGCTTTTTGAAAAAACGGAAGTGAATATAACGTGACAAATACCGAGAGTGGTATACTGGTAGGTATATATATATATATATATAAATTTGATATTCTCTCCAATAAATTTTATTAAGAAATTAACATCTTCGCCTATATATATGATATAACTATAATCTGTCATATATGTGGATGAGGATGTTATTTATATATATATACACGATTTTGCTATCGTGCACAAATAAACATACATTCCGTATGTAACGTTTACATGACATCCCGTAATTAATAGTTTGTTCATTTCTCTGTTTTCACACGGAATAAAACCTAACTTAATATATATACTAATAGTGAATACTTAACGATAATAAAGTTTTCACTGAAATATGTGGAACGTGGAATTTTTGTGTTATATCCACAACATGTTAGACTTGCAATCCTATTTGGATGCATGACGTCTATCAACTACCTCCACTACCATATAATTTATATTTCCGTTCTCTGTGAATTAGTATTTTGGTGGATGCAACATGTTAACCTGCATAGTACTTATCTCCTGGTATTTGTGATGACCTCATACTAATGAATTACGAACAAGTATGATTTTAAAGTATCATTAATTGGGTCATTCAAGTCGTTAATTGAGTACTCTCCGGGGAAGTTCTCATAAAAATCTTCAAATAAAATAAGTGTTTGATCTACTGGAAAGAATGGAACAAGAAGTGGTGGTTCAATCATTTCAGTAGCGATGCTGACGTTACACTGTATGATCTAGTTGGTTAGGTGGAGGATTGTAAAAGAGAAATTCGTCAGATCTTAATGGGTACTACTATCTCTTTTGGAGATAGGACCAACAGTAGGGTAAGTGTCAGACTGGTCTATAAGGGTTATGAGATAACATGAAGAATTAGACACATACCTCATTTATGATGTCTAGGGCTCAAAAGAGGGCGGAGAGTGATCGTCAATGCTAAGAGGTTGCACGGACAATGAGCGGCTCCTGTTAGGATTCTAGGCGAAGGGTACATGAATGAACATATCTCACATCGGAATGAGATGGATTAAGAGGGGCAGACATGATCTGCGTAGTTAAGGAGGGATTATCATATTTAAGTGGTACTGTTCAAAACAACAAGATGCATTTTCTTTTCGGTCGCTCATCACTTAAGAACGCAAAGCTAAGCTATCACACTAGTCCATCAATTTTAGAAAAAACTATGTCTAAAGAACGAAAGAATACAATTGAGGGTCTCAAACGAGGAAAGGACTGAAAATTTTGGCCCACAGACACTAGCTTAAGCTGAAGGGGTCTGCGCTGGATCAGCGCGAGTGAAGCACACGCTAGCTGGTATAGCTCAAGTGTAACGTCGCACGATCTGGAATCAGCTTGGAAATAAAGCAGCACGCAAGCGTGCTGGTTCAAGTAAAGGGAATCCAGATCTGAGCTATACAACCAAAGACGACTAACCCAGATCGGTTGAATGGAAAGAAAACATATTGCAACCAATGTTTAAATGGAAACATCTCAGAGTAAAATAAACGGAATACAACTGAGAAAACAGATTGCAACCAATGTTTAAATGGAAACATCTCAGAGTAAAATAAACGAAATACAACTGCTTGTCATAAAAATTTCGTAACACGGGTAGTTCAAAATCTGTTCTGGAAACATCTCAAAAGGAAATAAACTGTTACATCATCGTTTTCATAGCGGAAATCAATAATAAATCTTCTGGAGATAACTTAGAAGAGCCGGTCATTGATAAACACACTCCCCTGTCTGTCCAGCTCGTGCTGTCCAGCTCTCAACTGTCATTGTTATCTGCAACCATGAAAGCTAGTGAGACTAGGGGCTCAGCAGGTAACTATGGTGATAACAAATTCACACGAAAATAACATGAGCTTTAAACTTAAAGGAAGTAAGCATTAATAACATATTTGTAAACCGCGGTTAAAAAATAACCCATAAATCTTTCTGTTATGAAATGTGGCGCAGAAGCTCATACTTAGGTCGGTTCGCTTGATCAAGCTATCATCTGATATCAGGAAATCTGGGGAACTATCGCCCTTTAATCTATTCTGTTGGAGGGGCACCCTGGCCCGTAGGCCGACATCCACATTCCCGTAAACTGTGACCGGCTGTCTTATCTTTGCCACATATCATAAAACTTTGAAATTACTTCCTTTAAATCTGTAACTATGGCGGGGAAATTTACAGCCCAACTACTTCATTTCCCTCGCCCTTTTAACCATAAAATGTTTCGCAATAGGTCGCACGCTAGAGGTTCGTTGTTAATGAAAACTCTATTTACCATTTGAAAGATTAATGGGTGTACATCGAAAACAACTCTAGAGGCGTTTGGAGTTATCATGAAGGGGAAGGACAGCTCACAATTTGCAAAAAAATAGATCTGGGTGAAAGAAACAGCTCACGAGCTTAGAAACAGCTCAGAGAAAGGGGTAACAGTTTACGAGCGTGAAAACAGCTCGGGAGACAGGATAACATCTTACTAATATAAAAACAGCTCAGGAGATAGGATAACAGCTTGCGAATGTAAAAACAGCTCAGGAGACAGGATAACAGCTTACGAATGTAAAAACAGCTCAAGAGCATAAACCAACTTAGAGAAAAAGATAACATTTTAGGAGCTTAACACCAGCTCAGGGGAGAGAACAACTCCTCACGAGCGTAGAACTAGCTCGGAGAAGAAAACGACTAGCTTAGAGGAGTTCGAACAGATTCACCAATCCTATCGAATCAGAACAAGGTTCTAATGAGGCCAGCTCTGCCCATCCGCTCAAAATCTCATCCTTAGCCATCCCGTGCGAACACTTGGAACCAGCTTGGAGAAAATCGAACAAATTAGCTAAGCTTACCAACTAGAACAACGCTCTAACCAAATTAGCTTCGCACATCTGCTCAGAACCACATCCTAATATTCAACACAAACTACTTTCTGGAATCAGAATAGAGAACTCTACTTGAAGGTACCATCGTACAACCCAGTCATTTTGAAAAAATACGACATCTCACCGTCTTTTCTGTCAAAATTCTTTGAAAACACTTTCAAAACCGCTTAACACATGCGAAAACTATAATCATTGCTCATAACTCTGAATAATTTCAATAGAAAGCAGAAAACATGCAGAAATGAAGATCAATAATACACTTCATAGTTGCAACAAGAAACAGAGTATACTTACATGTGCTGGTTGATGGGTTGCAGGGAAACAGCTCCGGCTTCGAATTCTTCCACAATAACGATCGGGAGAAAAATTTTGAGAAATAGTTTGATTGCTTTGTGGTATGGACAACACTATAACCGCTATACAATGACAACTGCCGGGTATAGCAAGCGTTTCCAAGTCCAAGTGCCAACAACAATAATTTTGTGTAACGAAAAGGTTAAGCGTGCTGTCATTATTTAACGAAAAGTTTAAGCGTGCCATTAACAATCATTATAGGAATTAAAACATATCTTTTTTTTTATACGAGAGAACGGGACCGTGCTTGGGTCACTCTCGGCCCGACTGCCCGCGAACCGCCCTGAACACAAAACCGAAGCAAAACAGCTCAGGCGAAAGCTAGAAGGTTAAGCTTAGACACAAACCGAAAATAGCAGTTTAACCCTCCTATATTTTAATAAACGTCTCGTGGGTTTATGGATTTTCCGGGCGTTACAACTCTACCCCCCTTAAATAAAATTTCGTCCTCAAAATTTCAGCTCACCTGAATAGCTCGGGGTAATTATTTCTCATGTCAGCTTCTGTTTCCCAGGTTACTTCTCGCTCAATGTGATTTGCCCACTGAAGTTTGACCATGGGAATGCGCTTGTTTCTCAACCTTCTGTCTTCTCTAAGGAGAATTCTTGATGGTTGCTCGTCGTAGCACAGATCAGGCGCAAGATGGATCGGTTCGTAGCTCAAAACATGCGTGGGCCTTGGAACATACTTTCAAAGAGCTGAGACGTGAAACACGTTGTGAAATGCTGCTAGCTGTGGAGGTAGTGCTAATCGATAAGCTAATGTTCCTACTTTCTCCAAGATTTCAAAAGGCTCAATGAATCTGGGGCTCAGCTTGCTTCCAAACCGCATCACCCCTTTCATGGGTGATACTCTGAGAAACACATGGTGCCCAACTTTGAAACTCATCTCGCGACAATGATCATCTGCGTAGCTCTTTTGTCGACTTTGAGTTGCCCTCATCCGATCACGCATTTTCCTGATAGCTTCAGCTGTATTGTGAGGATTGAGAAGTTAGATTAGTGATTAATTGATTTGATTTGGGATTAATCACGTGTGTTTTGAGGAATTTGCGAAAGGATTGAAGTTCCTGCTGATTTCGAATGTTGTGTGGAATTTTGGAGAATTTTATCGTAGCAATTTTGGTGCAAAGCTGTTAATAGCACGCTACTGTAGCGGAGTCAACGCTGGTCAAAGTTACTGTAGCTCCTGCTGGTGGAATTGGAATCAGCAGATATGGTGACGTTCAGCAGATGAGTTGAGAACTAGTTGCGAGAGCTATCGATAGATTTGATGACGTAGGCGTGACGTAACCATTGCTGCTGGTAGCATTTGCGTTGTTTTGGTTGCTGCTGATCAGCAGGCGCGCTTGTGCGAGAGAGTTGAAGCGGCGTCGTTTGAATAAGTGGAAACGCTGCGTTTTGAGCTTCGCGTTTGAGAGATTAGCTGTTGGCAGCTTTGCTTACGTATGTAAAATGACGTCGTTTGGTTTAGTTTTCTCGCGACCAGCAGATAGCTGTTTTGAGGCGAGAGCTGTTGTCTGCTGATGGTTGCTACGGCGTCGTTTAGACAAGTTGGAGCGGTGTCGTTTTGTAGCATTTTCGTGCAATTGTTGTTTAGTCTTTGCTGCTGAATTTACGAAATGAATAGGGAAGATTGCTGCTGATAGACTTCTGCTGATTTCTTCGATAGATCTTGGTGAATCAGCAGGCGAGGTTTGAAGAGGTATTTATAGAAGTGTTGATCGACACTTAGAAATATTTTGAACCAACCATATCTTATCTCTTATTCTCCAAACCCTCGTCGACTACTGTTCATCGAGACATTTCTTCCTTAGATTTCCTTCGCATCCAGCCTTTGTTTTGGAGATCTTTGTGGCGCTGAATTCCCCTTACTTAGCTCTTTCATTTGCTACCCATTTGAGTAGTTGAATTGCGCTGGAAGTGGAAACGCGAAGCTGCTGGAGTTCGAAGCTTTTGAGTTAAGCCTGTGCGAGCGTTCTGCTGCTAGCGTGAGCTTTTGGGTGAGCAATTCTTGTGATTTGAGCTCGGTTTTTAGTAGTCTAAGTCTGCGGAGAAGTGTAGAATTTGGATTAGCTTCTGGCAGTAGGTTTAGCGTGATTATGATTAAGAATTTAGCTAAGATATTGTTAGAGTAGATGCCCAACTAGCCAACTTGTGGCGTGTGAGTTTTATAGACTCTTGTACAAACAATCTTTATGTATGATATTCACATTTTCTTATATGGCATTCTTTACTTTCATTATGTGTGTAATGATTTACAATTGTGTTGAGTAAAGACCTAGAATACACTAAAGCGTATGTTAGATGTGATAGTGGGTATGACGGCTATAATGAAACACATCTAATAGTCGCTGTGTATTCTGAACATGTTCCTAGTCGATTGGGCCGTCAAAATGAGGATAAGGCCGCCCGAGTTCGAGACTAGTATCTGCGATGCGAAGTACCATGTTTCATTGGTAGGGAACATTGTGATGTTCTGAGCATGCAGATAGATAGTGACCTGGTGATCTATCGAACTACCCTCCTTCGGACTTTCCAAGTGGTTACCATTTGTCGAGTGGACAAGTCCGAGGTCTTGGTTGTACTGATTAGTCCTCACGACTCAAAACGTCATTGAGACTCTACATGATAGGCGTCTCACTTTGACCCATTTGTCGACTCACTTGGGGTCACCAGGCATCGGGATTGGGTGAGACCCCGATGCATGTAGGAGTCGATGCATCGTTGTCGAGGATTCACCGCTCGCAGACATGCGTGGATATCCTATGCTATCTGAGGGGATAATAGTGTTCAAATCTCTGGCCAGAGTACTAGAAGTGTTTTAGGTAAATGTGTTTACCTAGTTACACTCGTGATGTCACTATTCGATCTCCAAGATGTATGCATAGCTATCGGATCTCTAGCGACTCTCGATTTACCAATGGTCGTTGATCTGATCGGGATATGTGGATTGAAAGTGTCGAGGATTCACCGCTCGCAGACATGCGTGGATATCCTATGCTATCTGAGGGGATAATAGTGTGCAAATCTCTGGCCAGAGTACTACAAGTGTTTTAGGTAAATGTGTTTGCCTAGTTACACTCGCGATGTCACTATTCGATCTCCAAGATGTATGCATAGCTGAAGTCGCAGCGATAGATATCGTCATTTGGACCCGGGCCCGTTGGACCGGCCCAAGTCCATCTTTAAGTCTATTTATTTAGACTTAATGACTTCATTACATAAGACATTATTCATAACCCTAAACCTAATAGCTCAACACACGCCTCCCTCCCTCTCACACGCCGCCGTCGCCGGCGCCGCCGGAAAATTGGTTTCCGGCCAACTCGACGTGGAGAATCCGTTCGTGCTGATCTCGTCAGGGCTTCTAGTGCAGCCTGACGAAGGAGTCTCGGATCTGGTCGTGGAGCGGATTGGCGTAACTACCGCAATCTACCGAGAAGAGCCGGGTTCTTGAAACACCGGTTGGAGCCAGGCACAAGTGCCAGCGAGGTAACACGCTTAAACATCCTATGAATGTCGTAGAATGTTAATTTGTTTTCGTATTGATCGCCTCCCGGTTTTATATTTGATTGTTCTTCCGCTGCCTGGCCGGGGGGGGCGGATCCGGATCCCCAAACAGTGGTATCAGAGCCAGTGTTTTCCCGGATCTGATCATACGATATTGCCATAATTGTATCTGATTTTCTAATTTTCAGAATCGAACAAAAGTCTTTTGAGGATCACCGCCGACCACCGCCAAGGGCGCCGGCGACAAGCGCCGCTGCGCGCATATGCGCACGCGTTGCGCGCTGCGCAGCGATGCGCGCTTCTCGCGCACCATAGCCACGCGATGGGCGGCCTCTCGCGCAACGGTTGCGCGATCGACGGCCGAAGCGTGCACACAGGTCGCGCGTCGCGACTGGACGCAAGGCGTCTCCTACGCGCGCAAATTGTTGCCCAAGTCGCCGGATGGTGTCGCGCCGCTGGAAGCGCTTGTCGACGATGGTAGCGCCACTGGCTGGAAGCGTTGCGCAACCTGGCGGCCGCTGCTGGTCCATGATGCGCGACGATGGCCGGCGTGGGTTGCGACGCTATCGAGCGCTGATGCGCCGCTGAGGCGCGCTGCTTCGCGCGATGGTGCGCGCACTGCCTCCGCGAGTTTTTTCGTGGTGGCGGCGCCGCCGTCGCCGGCCGCCGCTCCGGCGCCGCTCCGGCGATGTCGTGACGGCTGGTCTGAATTCTTTTAGGGTTTGGTTCGGGCCTGTCTCGGGCAGCCCGTGAAGTTTTCGGGCCGGTATGCGATGTCGGGCCCGATTTTGATCGATTTTGAAATTTTAAGTTTTTGGGCCTAAAATTATTTTAAACCCAATATTGATACAATTAAAATTAGTAAAATGTGATTTTAATTATGAAATATGATTTTGTGATAAAATATGATTTTGTCGATTAAAATTGTTTTTATCGGCAAAATGCGATTTTATTATAAAATACGATTTCGTAATTAGAATATGATTTTACGATAAATAATTAGATTATTTAAATTATGCATGTTAATTAGATTAATTGCATGATTGGGGTGATCGAGAGCCGTGCCCAATGTGTTAGGTGTATGCAATAGGTTTTATATGATTTCGGTTTATTAATAGGGACTATAAAGAAGGACAAACCCTTCCTCCTTCTGGGTTCTTCTTCCTCTGCGAAGAAAGGACCTAGACGCAAGAGCAAGAAGCGTTCTGCTCCTGCAAAGGAGGAAAAGTCTGCCAAGAAGCCGAAGGCAAGGGCTTCTAAGCCTAACAAGAGCGAGGACGTTTGCCACCACTGCCACAAGGCTGGGCATTGGAAGAGGAACTGCAAGGAGTACCTCGAGCAGTTGCGAACTGCAAAAGGTATGTTTTATATTGAAATAAACATGTCTCTAAATTCAACTTCTTGGGTACTCGATACCGGATGTGGATCTCATATCTGCAATGATTTGCAGGTGATGACAAGAAGTCGACGTCTTAGAGAGGGTGAGACCCACTTGAGGCTTGGCAATGGAGCAAGAGTTGCTGCAGTAGCTATAGGGGATATTAGTTTATTTCTGTCTTCAAATTTTAAGTTGTTGTTACGAGACGTTTTATTTGTTCCTGAATTAATTAAAAACATTATTTCTATTCCTATGCTTGATAGAGATGGATATTCTTGTATGTTTGCTAATTCGATTTGCAATATTTACAAGAATGAATGTTTAATTGGAATTGGAGAACGTGAAAACGATCTATACACCTTAAAGTTAAAAGACGTTCCAACTCGCGATGTCGAAACACACACAACAACGATTAAACGGAAACACGATAACTTAAACCCAGCACAACTTTGGCACGCTAGGCTAGGTCACATTTCCCTAAGCAGAATGAACAAGTTAGTTAGGAGTGACTTGTTTGATCTGTCAGACATAAACTCTCTACCGACTTGTGAATCCTGTCTGAAAGGAAAGATGACCAAGCAACCCTTCAAGGGCAAGGGTGAACGTGCCCAAGGCCTATTGGATTTGATCCATACTGATGTGTGCGGCCCATTTAGTATCGGTACTAAATACGGCCACACATACTTCATCACCTTTACCGATGATTACTCTAGGTATGGGTACTTGTACTTGATGAAGTACAAGTCTGAATCCTTTGAAAAGTTCAAAGAATTCAAGGCTGAAGTAGAAAAACAGTTAGGCAAAAGTATTAAGGCACTTCGATCTGATCGAGGTGGTGAATACTTGAGTACTGAGTTTCAAGATTATCTGAAAGAGAATGGGATTCTTCACAGTGGACCCCTCCGGCCACACCACAGCTTAATGGTGTAGCGGAGCATCGTAATCGGACCTTGTTGGACATGGTTCGATCTATGATGAGCTTCACTGAGCTTCCGACCTCGTTTTGGGGCTATGCGCTCGAAACGGCAGTAATGTTGTTGAACAATGTTCACACAAAGGCAGTGGATAAGACTCCGTATGAGATATGGAAGGGCAAACCACCCAAGTACTCGTTTATGAGGATTTGGGGATGTCCTGCTTACGTGAAGCAGACAGTGGGAGATAAGCTGGATACGAGATCCATCTTATGCTACTTCATTGGGTATCCAAAGAATTCCATTGGATAATATTTCTACTATCCCAGCGAGACAAAAGTGTTTGTCTCTAGGAATGCCACCTTTATGAAAAGAGAATTTCTACTTGATAGAAAGGGCAAAATATGTTAGAGTAGATGCCCAACTAGCCAACTTGTGGCGTGTGGGTTTTATAGACTCTTGTACAAACAATCTTTATATATGATATTCGCATTTTCTTATATGACATTCTTTACTTTCATTATGTGTGTAATGATTTACAATTGTGTTGAGTAAAGACCTAGATTACACTAAAGCGTATGTTAGATGTGATAGTGGGTATGACGGCTATCATGAAACACATCTAATAGTCGCTGTGTATTCTGAACATGTTCCTAGTCGATTGGGCCGTCAAAATGAGATAAGGCCGCCGGAGTTCGAGACTAGTATCTGCGATGCGAAGTACCATGTTTCATTGGTAGGGAACATTGTGATGTTCTGAACATGCAGATAGATAGTGACCTGGTGATCTATCGAACTACCCTCCTTCGGACTTTCCAAGTGGTTACTATTTGTCGAGTGGACAAGTCCGAGGTCTTGGTTGTACTGATTAGTCCTCACGACTCGAAACGTCATTGAGACTCTACATGATAGGCGTCTCACTTTGACCCGTTTGCCGAATCACTTGGGGTCACCAGGCGTCGGGATTGGGTGAGACCCCGATGCATGTAGGAGTCGATGCATCGTTGTCGAGGATTCACCGCTCGCAGACATGCGTGGATATCCTATGCTATCTGAGGGGATAATAGTGTTCAAATCTCTGGCCAGAGTACTAGAAGTGTTTTAGGTAAATGTGTTTACCTAGTTACACTCGCGATGTCACTATTCGATCTCCAAGATGTACGCATAGCTATCGGATCTATAGCGACTCTCGATTTACCAATGGTCGTTGATCGGATCGGGATATAGGGACTGAAAGGACCGTACAGTACGCTAACCACGACCGACTGGTTCTTGCAGGCACTATCAATGATACCTAGGGGATCATGGGGCGATGTTGCTAGACGCTTTACCATGATCCGTTGGGTAGGTCCGGAATTGTGATTCCGGAGCCACAATGGTTGTGGGCCCACGGCTAGCTGTATCCCTGAACCATTGAGGGTCACACAAGTAGATTTGAGCTTCCCGGAAGTTCCTGCTGCGTGATTTGAGCCAGGAGGAAATCTGTTAGGTAAATTGAGGAATTGAGGTACGAATTGAGCAGCTCTTAGCAGTTGTAGGCATAAACGTGCTGTGAATGATGTTGTGAACTGCTGTTATATGAATTACGTGAATCAGTATGTTAAATGATTGAGTTACATTCTGTTTTACGTATTGTACATTGTATGCATTGAGCATTGATATTGATTGGCATAATGCATACATATTGAGCCTTTGACAGATTGAATAGTTTACCTGATTGGGTGCCACGTTGTGACTGGCCGGCTGTTGAGTCGTGCCCGAAAAGTCCAACGCTATCGTCGGAGTGGTGACTACCGGATTCGAGTGTCTACCACCGCGCTGTGATGGGCTGACGGGCCCCGATGATCACGGACCGATGATTTCCCGGTTGATAGACCGTGGTATAGAGGCTTGATTTGAGTTGCCAGTTGATAGACTGGTCTTGCTATCCGATTTTCTTGACAGCCCTCATGCATTCATAGCAGTGATTTGTAGCATGTTGCATGTTTATCTGCTTTGATAGCTCTTCGTACTGAGGCTTGACCTCGTGCATGTTTTTCCTGCTTTGTCTTGTTTGGGTCTGCGTGCCCATTTGCAGGAGCTTTAGGTAACCAAGCTGGGCAGAGTGGAAGTTCAGCTGGTCGATCCCCTCATCCCTGAGTCCCAGTTTATTTATGATATGTATTGAACCGGGGAATGCCCCGTGTTTTATTGTATTTGGGGATCTGTATTTTGAATTGAATTATGTGGTTACTTGCTGTATGAGTTTGAGTTAACTCATATTTTGAGTATTGAATATTTTGAATGTATGATTTGAAGTTCAGGCCCATATTATTTCGAAAAATTTTTAAGCCCTGATTTTTACTTCCGTGTTTATGCGCTTATTATGTGTTAATTGTTAGTAATTAGCACGGGGCCTGACATGTATGCTCAACAATGTCTGAACCGAGATTAGCTCGCTCATCTACATCATCCCAGTTTATAGGTGACCTGAACTTTCTTCCATACAAAGCTTCATACGGGGCCATCTTGATCGAAGCTTGATAGCTGTTGTACGCAAATTCTACCAGAGGAAGATTCGAATCCAAACTTTCAGCAAAATCTATTGTGCAAGCTCGAAGCAGATCCTCCAATATTTGGATTACTCTTTTGGATTGGCCATCAGTTTGGGGGTGGAACGCTATGCTGAAGGTTAGCTTGGTTTCCATGGCTCGATGCAAGCTCTTCCAGTATCTAAGACAATAGAAATTGGAATCCCATGAAGCCTTACTATCTTTTTCAAATACAGCTCATCGTATCTGTTCATATCGAAAGTGGTCTTCACTGGAAGGAAATGAGCTGACTTGGTTAATCGTTCCACAATTACCCAAATAGAGTTAAAACCGTGAAGAGTCTTGGGCAGACATACTATGAAATCCATCGCGACATTCTCCCAGTTCCACTCGGGTATTGGAAGAATTTTCAACATCCCAACTGGTCACTGATGCTCTGATTTAACTTGCTGACAGGTTAGGCACTCTGCGACGAATCTGGAGATATCTCGCTTCATTCCTGGCCACTAATATAATGTTTGCAGGTCCTTATACATCTTGGTACCACCTGGGTGCACTGAATATGGTGTGGTGTGAGCCTCCTGCATAATATCATCTCGCAGGGTATCTACCCTTGGCACCCACATCCTAACTTAGTATCGCACGATACCTTCTTCTGTGGTGTAAAGATTTTCACCCTTAGCTTCATCTTGTTGTTTCCAATTCAAGAGCTGCTCATCCCTTTCCTGGCCCTCTCTGATCTGGTCTCTCAGCATGACTGGATTGTGAGAACATCTAGCTTTGCTGCGCAATCCCTGTTTACCAGCTCCAGCTCAAACTTCTCAATCTCCACTGTCAAAGGTCTCTGAATTGACACCTAGGCTAACCCCACCATCTTCCTGCTCAAAGAATAGGCTACTACATTTGCTTTATCCGGATGGTAGCTGATCGTGCAGTCATAGTCCTTCACCAGCTTGAGCCATCTTCTCTTCCTCATATTGAGTTCTTTCTACATGAACAAATACTTGAGGCTCTTGTGATCTATGATGATCTCGCATTTATCTCCATACAAGTAGTGTCTCCAGATCTTCAACGCGAAAAAAAATGCTGCAAGCTCCAGGTCGTAAGTTGGATAGTTCTTCTCATGGATCTTTACTTTCCTGTAGCCATAAGCAATCACCTTGCGGTCTTGCATCAAAAACCAAACTTAGATGCATCGATCTATAAAACATAATTTCCTTTTCCAGAGGGCATCGCCAAAACAGGGGCCTCCACCAAAGCTTGCTTCAACTTATCGAAGCTAATCTGGCATTCTGGGGTCCAAGTATACTTCACGCTCTTCTTGGTTAAGGCTGTTAGTGGCACTGCAATCTTCGAGAAACCCTTGATGAAACACCTATAATAAATAGCGAGACCTAGGAAGCTGTGAATCTCAATTGTGTTCTTGGGTACTGGCCAGTCTCGTACAGCTTCCACCTTTGCTGGGTCCACTTCTACACCATCCTTGGAGATTACATGGCCAAGGAAAGCGACTTTCTCCAACCAGAATTCGTATTTGCTAAACTTGGTGAAAAGCTTCTTGTCCTTCAAAATCTGCAATAACGTCATGAGCTGGTGCGCATGTTCTTCTCCGCTCTTGGAGTAGACAAGGATTTCGTCTATGAACACCATCACAAACTATTCCAGGAACGGTTGGAACACTCGGTTCATTAAGTCTATGAATGCAGAAGGCGCGTTTGTTAACCCAAAAGGCATAAATGGGAACTCTTAATGCCCATAGCACGTCCTGAAGGCTATCTTGTGAACATCAGCTTCTTTTATCCTGAGCTGGTGGTAACCAGATCGCAAGACAATCTTTTAAAATACCGCTGCACCCTAAAGTTGATCGAGTAGATCTTCAATTCTAGGGTGTGGATACTTGTTCTTGATTTTCAGCTTGTTCAGCTCCCTATAATCGACACACAACCTCATGCTGCCGTCTTTCTTCTTCACAAATAGCATATGAGCTCCCCATGGCGATGTGCTTGGTCTAAAACCTTTGTCCAAGAGATCTTGGACTTTCACTTTCAATTCCTTCATCTCTGACGGCGCTAATATATACGGTGACTTGGAAATCGGAATAGCATTGGGTACCAGCTCAATTGAAAATTCGATCTCTCGATCTGGTGGGAGCCCAGTGACGTCGTCAGGAAAAACTTCAGGAAATTCGTTCACTATAGCTACATCCCACCAGCTTTGGTTTTGCTTCCTCTAAGATCGAGGATATGCTGGCTAGAAATCCTGGTCAACCCTTCCTCAAACAGCTCTGAGCCTTCAAAGTAGAAATTAATCGAGGTGCTCTGCTACCTTGAGCAGCTTCAAACGAGAACTGGCTCCCTCGTGGTGGTTTCATTTCTACTACCTCCTCTTGAAATCAATGGCTATCCCGTAGTTGATTAGCCAATCCATACCCAATATCAGATCGAACTCAGGCATAGGTAACACTATCAAGTCAGCAGATACTAAATGCGCCTTAATACTAAGTTCCAGATTGCGAAAAAATCCTACGGGTTAATAACTCTTCTCCTGATGGTACAGTTACACAGTATCCTACTGCTAACAGCTCAGGTTGAACATGTAGTTTCTTAGCGAAAGATTCTAATATGAAAGAGTGGGTTGCACCCGAATCCAATAAAACAGTAGTGGAGTTACCAGAGATGATGATTTTACCTGTCACCACTGTGGTTTCTGGATTTCTTGCTACGCCATCATCACATAGGCTCAGCCAGCAGTAGGTTGCTGGTTCTGGGGATAGTCTTTGGCGAAATGATCTGGGGCACCGCATTTGTAGCACACACTCTGGCCAGCTTTGCACTCGCCAGCATGGTTCTTGCTTCACTTCAGGCAGACTGGCCTGTTATCAATTCTGGGCACTGCATTAAGAATTTTAGGTTGCTGGGGTCGCTGCCCTTGAGACTTCTGTTGCTGCTAGGTCTTTTGTCACTTAAAAGACCTCTGATCCTTGGATTAGAAGTCTTGACGCCTCTGCTGAAGCTCTTCTTCCACTTCCTTCCAATCTTGCTCCACTCGGAGCGCCAAATCGATCGCAGTCCTGAAATCTCCAGGCCTGTCTAGCCTAACACCTTTTCTGAGAGCGGGTCGTAGGCCCTCAATAAAATGGCGAGCTTCTCCTTCGCATCTCGTACAATTAAGGGGACAAAGTAGAACCTCCTTTCAAATTTGCGGACATATTCCCGCACAGTCATACCTCCCTGCTTTAGGGTCAGGAACTCTCTCCTCAGACCAGCTCGCACATCTGCTGTGAAAAACTGGTCATAGAACACCCTCTTGAATTCATTCCACGTGAGAGTGTCCAAATCCACTGTCAGCTTTGCACCTTCCCACCAGATCCTGGCGTCTCCTCGCAGCATCATCACAGCACACCTGGGCCTTTCCAGCTCAGGCATCCGTAGATACTCGAAGATATCCTCCATGGACATGATCCAGCTTTCAGTTTCCAATGGATCGATCGTACCCTTAAATTATTTAGGTCGCTGGCGCCTAAATCGCTCCTACTCCAGAAAACACTCCAGCAGCTGCGCCATTCCGTTTAAGAGGCGACTATTATCATCTGCATTATTCTCTCCTGACATGTGGCTTCTTCTACCTCTTCCTCATCCTGACATTATCAATAACTTGCCCAAATCCACCACGTGACCACAATAAAGAAATATACATAGCTCATAACATTAAAATAACTTACAAACTACAGAGAGAGGTCGGGAAAGTTGTCCCAGACTGGAGGCAAGTGTTTATCTTAAGGACCATGCTCTGATACCATGTTTTCATGCCCTAGTCCATAGATTTTAGGAAAAACGATGTCTAAAGAACGAAAGAATACAATTGAGGGGCTCAAAAGAGGAAAGGACTGAAAATTTTGGCTCACAGACACTAGATTAGGCTAAAGGGGTCTGCGTTGGATCAGCGCGAGTGAAGCACATGCTAGCTAGTATAGCTCAAGCGTAGCGTCGCACGATCTGGAATGATGGTCCCGGAAATAGGATCACTAAGAAAATAGGAGTTCAGAAGGGGGGGGGGGTTTGAAGTGAACTCCTTCGATTTTTCTATTTCAAAGTTCTTTTAAAATGTTTGGATCTCAGTTTTAAGCAAACTTCTCAGCCAACAAAATATGTGCAGAAATAGGCTGATTGGTTTGTGAACAATGAACAATGCGCAACAGTAAATAAATGCGTAAGTAAGAGATTGAGTCAAGAGTTTGTTTCTGGAAGTTCGGATATCAATATCCTACGTCTCCCCTTCTTCCTCCTCGGAAGGTAGCACTAAAAGACTTTGATGAGAGTAGCCTTTCTACAATCACCCGATCCCGTAACCCACAGCTACGAGAACTCCTAGCGCTTTACAACACTTCACGCAGACTTCGCTGCTGGTTTACAAGACTTTGAACGTTTTTCGAACTTCTTAACCAAGACAGTTCATTACAGACTCTATGGAATATAAAAATGAAAACGCGTATCTAGAGACTGTAAATATCTTCTGGTTTCAATGCTGCTGATATTTATAGGCTTCGACTGCAACGGTCATATTAATTCTCCAAAGGAAAATGAATCCCGTTTGAATTACTGCCAAAATCGTACACCGTAATTCCTGCTCCACTGCAAAGTCAAATGCTCATCCACAGAGCCAATTTGTCTTCTTTCCATTTTTGTGCAAGCATGGAGAAACGGCCTCTGTACACTGTACTATTTACCCAAAATAGTACCTAACTTGTCTCCTTCATTCCAGGCAACTGTACGATCCAACAAATCTTTTCCTTATGAGCAAACGATCGTATTTGAAACACTTTGAGCTTGCGCCTGAAATTACTTTGAAAATCAGCCCTTACATCCATCGTCGTTGTCAAGAACTTCGACTGGAAAAACGCTTGGAAGAATTCACCTGCTGATATGCATATGCGTTTTTCCATCTGCTGATTCCTTTTAAGCGATAAAACGATGTCGTGTCAACTTATTTAAGTGACGCCGTTTTATTATCTTTGTAACGCATCTGCTAGTTAACATCATCTGCTGGTTGAAGTCACTGTAGCTGTCTGCTGAAACAATACTTCTGCAGAATTCTCTAAAGAACGCTTCTGCTGAATTGTTTAAGCAAATCAATACGCTGTCGTATCGCAATCTCCAACAAATATACTTAACCAACTGCTGAACTCTTCAAGAAAGTATCTGCTGATTACTTCATCTGCTGATGCGAAACTGTGCACTCCAACGACGTCGTTCTAACTTATCAAAACGCTGTCGTTTACCAATCCTTAGCAAAACACGCTGAAACTCAAATCGGTACCTGCTGATCGAGACAACAACATCTGCTGATTGCTCACGAATAATCCAACTGCTGAAATACCACTGTAGAAAGATAAGACGATCTCCTGAAGAGTGCGACAACTGATTGTCCAATTGCAACTTGTCTTATTTTTGTTATCACCAAAACTTATAAATATTGTCCTAACAATTTCCCCCTTTTGGGTGATGACAAAACTTCAGCAGCCGAGACAAAAGATATGCAAAACTAAATTGCACACTATCTGCTGGAAAACAAATTTTATTAACCAACAAAATTGTACATAGGATGTGTACAAAGAATATCAGCAGAAAAAGATAATCTAGTCTCTTCTCCTTCTTTTCAACGCTCTTGCTTCCCTTCTTCGTCTTTCTCTGTCTCGCTCCGCTGCATCTCTGTCAGCATCAAGCACTGTATGAACAATGCGTCGCTGAGCCATTTCAACTCTTTGCTCAAAAGTTGGAGTCACAGCACTGCCTTCAATTTGAGTACTCGCAGGCTGTTGAAGTCCTCGGCTGCCACTTTCCCCCTTTTTGTCAGCACTGCCCCTATGAATATAATCAACAAGCTCACTTAGCTGGGCATGAATAACATTATTATTTTCCTGTGCTTGACTCTGGAATTCGAGAAGCTGGTGGGAAAGGGCTTCCTTGGTGGCCTCAGCATCCTTTTGAATAGCATTTAAGCGAGAGGCCATGATGTCCACTTTGGCATTAACAGCTTGCACTTCTTGTCGAACATCCGCTAGTCCTTGAAAAATAGAAGCATTCCGAGCTAGGACATTTTTGCGAAGTTCATTGAAGCGAATAGATTGGACATCATCAAGCGTGCGAGCTTCTTGTCGTGCTCCCTGAGATAAATTTCTGAATATATCTGCTTGATCCCTCAGGGAGTCACACACGCTCTGTTCAATTTTATGTAGCTTTGAAGAAAGGCCACTTTGATATTCAAAAATTTGCTCCAAAAGATTGGCTTGAAGATCAGCAAGAGCAGCAGAGAGATCTTGAGAAATAGGAGGTCGAGAAGACGCAGTAGCATCAATATCTGTCTGATCAAAGCGCAAGGAAGAAGAACTCTCATGAGAGATAGGAGAAGATGAACGCTGATCCAAAGAAAGCTGTACACTCGGAACAACTGACTGAGCAATCTGTACACTACGAAAAGCCGCTCTATCCAAAGCAATAGCTGAAAGAAACTCTGAGATATCTGTACTTGGAAACCAATTGAATAAACTCAAATCAATGAATACTGAGCAAAATTGAGAAACTCTGAGAGCAAAAACTGAAGACAGGCAAGAAGAAAAACTGGAAACTGGTTCAACCAACTGTAAAGGTCTGCAAAACTGAGTAGAACCAACAGGAAGAAGTCTCTTCGCAGTGCAAAATTCAACAACCTCCAAACATACATCATCCCACCTCTTCCTCATCAGCCTGAAAAATACACTCATTGTGGGTAGAGTGTCATCGTATTGCCGCTGACGAGGAACTTCAGGAGAAATAACCTTCCGGGGAATTTTAACCCACCTATCAGCACAAGGCTCCACTGTCCACAATCAAAGAATAGTGCTCCTCAGCAGGATTGCCCTTAACAGGGTCTTTCTCCACCAAAACTTCCTTCCCTTTATCTTCAGCAAGAATGCGAGGAAGACTTTTTAGAAACCAGGTCCACTTAGAAACGCCTGGAATCTTTATTGATTTGCCCATCGTAATCTTAGTAATCTCCATGCTGGAAGAGGGAAGAGGAATATCGACTGGAATCGTCAAGAGAATATCATCCAGCAACATTCGCTCATCAGCACTGAGCATATCATCAGCAGAGATTTGAGCCAGAGATTCCTGGACCTGCTGATCTCCATCAGCAGGGGCAACATCAACAGTTGCTAATTCTTCATCATTGTCACTCGCAGTGACCACTGGACGTTCAGCCTCCCATTGCTTAACGAGATCGTCGTAGGGAAGATCAAACCAAAGCTTCTCTTTAGTGACAGCTGATTGAGCTTTATCAGCAGGTGCATCAGCTTCCCGCGTTTCAACAAGCACCTGCTGAATTATCAAATCCACATCATCAGCAGATGTGCACCTTGGCTCCTCAACAGCTGAAGGCTCCGCTACCTGCTGAATAGGTATAGCCTCTTCTGCGACCTCTACCAACTCCAGGGTAGAAATAGAAGAAACAGATTTCTTCTTGATTTCCTCTTCCTCTTAGGGACTGCTGCGCCAACATCAGCAGCAGGTCTCTTCTTCGAGACAGCCCGTTGCTTTACTGCCCCAGTAACTTCTTCAACACCGTCTCGATCATTGATGGAGACAAAACGATGCACAGTCTTCTTAGTGAGGACCTTGGAGGCTGGGAACTCTGAGGACTCACCCAACTCCGAGAAGGAAAAGTCGCCAGCAACAGACTGATTTGAATGGCAAACCCTTTGTCTTGCTTGGACCCTGGAGATACCATCTTCTTAAAAATACTGAACAAAAACTTAGCCCAGTTCATCCTAATCCTGCAAACAACCGCCGTCATCAACGAAAACTTCTCAACCGTAATAGCATTGAGGGACCCGACCTTCACAGAAATAGCCTCGCCATTATATCACAAAGAAGGCGATACTCAAACTTCATCTGTTTCTTTCTTCCTGACAAATTGATAGGCTCACCAGACAAAGAAACTATGCTCCTCGCATCAAAAATCGCATCCTTGGGCATCTCAGAAAGATCCCCCAACCCATCAACAGGAAGTTCAAAAGTCTCTGCAAACAGCTCCTCAGAAATCTCGACGCTAACCCCATTTACCGTGCTAACCACAAATCCATCTCTCACACGCCCATTAGCAAAGAACTCCACAAGGGCTTAGACAAGAACTATGCTACCTCGCATCAAAATCGCATCCTTGGGCATCTCAGAAAGATCCCCCAACCCATCAACAGGAAGTTCAAAAGTCTCTGCAAACAGCTCCTCAGAAATCTCGACGCTAACCCCATTTACCGTGCTAACCACAAATCCATCTCTCACACGCCCATTAGCAAAGAACTCCACAAGGGCTTCCTCATACACCATCGGAGAACAGCCCAAAAATCCTTGTAAACCAGAAGCAACAAGAGCTCGGAACATCAAAACCATCCCTGGTTCATCCAATGCCAGAACGGAGTCAAAGTCAACATGAACGGAGTTGCTGTAGAAAGAAGCGGCCATTGCTAACAATAGAAGATTGAGAATAACACCTGTAAAATCTTTGCAAGGGAAAAATATGCGCACAAGAGAAATACGAGAGAAAACAAATTTGCAAGGTAAGAGAGAATGAACAGTCATGCGGTAAATAAGTAAAGAATGCAAAGAGTTTTTGGAGAGAGAAAATGTTGATGTGACTGTTTGCATGGGAAGACACGTGTCAACCATCCGTTAGCGCGTACTGTTTTGAAAAAGATTTGAAAATTTTCAAAAAGTTTTGATCGTACGGTGTAAAGCATTTTCCAAAATTTTAATCAAATAAAACACAAAAATAGATAACTTCGCGCCAAAGGTATATAGTCACAACTGCTGATACAGTAAGTGTAAAAACACTACTGCTGATTCGATATTGCGCTGAGGGTGGCAAATGCTGATAACTTATAAGCACCAGCAGTATACACGCAACTGCTGAGTATGTCCAGTAGCAACATGTTCTGCTGACGTCACGCTTATCAAATCAGCACCTGGTTCCCCCTACGACTAATATACTCCAAACACAGGAAACGCTTATTTCAGCAGGTAGGCTAGTCGTTCCCCCTGAACAAACCTGCTGCTGATTTAAGCAATGGCTTATCAACTTGCAAAAGCGTTAGTGCACAAACAATTAAGGCAACTCAAGAAGACCTAAAGAGTTTCTAAAATAAGAAAACTTAGCGTCCGGCAGAGGCTTTGTGAAAATATCAGCTACTTGCTGCTCAGTTGACACATACTCCAGCCGAACGTCCTTCTTTAGCACGTGATCTCTTATGAAATGATGCCTTATATCGATGTGCTTGGTTCGTGAATGCAGCACAGGGTTCTGAGTGATTGCAATTGCACTTGTGTTGTCACAGAGAATAGGAGCTTCAGAAGCATCAATGCCATAATCCTTCAATTGATGTTGAATCCACAGGATTTGTGTGCAACAACTGCCAGCAGCAAGATATTCCGCTTCAGCAGCTGATGTGGCAATTGACGTTTGCTTCTTACTAAACCAAGAGATCAGTCGATCCCCTAGAAATTGACATGTACCACTTGTGCTTTTGCGATCAATCCTGCAACCTGCGTAATCTGTATCACTATACCCAATTAGTTCAAAGCCTGAGTCTTTGGGATACTAAAGACCCACGTTGGAAGTACCCTTTAAATACTTGAGGATTCTCTTAACAGCAATATAATGTTATTGCTTTGGCTCTGCTTGGAATCTAGCACACATACAGACAACAAACATGATGTCTGGTCTACTAGCAGTTAAGTATAGCAAAGAGCCTATAATACCACGATACAAAGATACCTCAATGGCAGTTCCAGCTTCATCTTTGTCCATCTTGATCGTGGAGCTCATGGGAGTAGCTGATGCTGAACTATTTTCCATTCCGAATTTCTTCAGCAGTTCTTTAGTGTATTCGCCTGGTTGATGAATATTCCATTCTCCAACTGGCGCACTTGTAAGCCTAAAAAGAATGTCAGCTCCCCCATCATGCTCATTTCAAACTTATCCTGCATTAACTTGGAAAATTTCTTGCACAGTTTGGGGTTTTTTGACCCAAAGATAATATCATCAACATAAATTTGAACAAGTAATACATGGTCATCCTTAACAAATTTAAACAGAGTCTTATCAACTGTGCCTATTGTAAATTTATGTTCCAGCAGGAAGTTTGTGAGTGTATCATACCAAGCTCTGGGTGCTTGTTTCAACCCATATAGAGCTTTGTCCAGTTTGTAAACAAACTCAGGATTTGTATGATCAACGAAGCCAGGAGGTTGTGCAACATACACTTCCTCTGTCAAGATGCCATTAAGAAAAGCACTCTTGACATCCATCTGAAAGACTTTGAAGTTTTTATATGCAGCATATGCAAGAAACATGCGTATGGCTTCTAATCTAGCTACTGGTGCGAAATTTTCATCGAAGTCTATTCCTTCCATTTGCCTAAAGCCTTGCGCTACCAGTCTAGCTTTGTTTCTAGTTACTACGCCATCTTCATTCAGTTTATTTCTAAAGACCCAACGAGTACCTATGACTGAATGATTTTTAGGTCTAGGTACAAGTTGCCATACTTTATTACGCTTAAACTGATTTAATTCTTCCTGCATAGCTTCTATCCAGCTGGGGTCTGCTAAAGCTTCATCTATTACCTTAGGTTCTATATGCGAGATGAATGCAGCATCAAAATGATCAAACTGAGATAGCTGGCCTCTAGTGCGAACAGGGGATTCAAAATTACCGATGACTTGCTCAGGTGGATGATTTCTATTCCACCGAAGATCAAGTCCAATGGGATTTGATTGTTGTTGTTCCCCCTGATTTTCTGGATGGGTCGCAGCTACTGGATCAGCAGACGCCAATTGATTTGAATCGCTAGCTTGTGCGTCTGCTTCCTGCTGGTTGGAATTGCTCGCTGCTGGTACATCAGCAGGTAGACTTGATGTGCTTCCTGCTGGTTCACCAGCTGGTAGCCTTGATGCTTGTTGAATATCTCTTGCGACTGGTTGTCCAGCAGGTGAACTTGATACGATTTGGGAATTGCTTCCTGCTGGTTGGCCAGTCAATGGTTGAGCGTCGTCTGCTGGTATATTTCTTTGATTCTTCGACGCTTCTTCACCAGCAGCAGGTGCACTTGTATTTCGATCCTGTCGATCCATGTTAGTTAAATCAATAACAACTGGATTACCTGCTGGATCTTGTTGAACATTGGTGTGCGTTGTGACCACTGCTGGTTGTTCCCCCTCAGCTGATGTTCTTGGTGCCACGTCATCGTCTGAGTCGTCAAGACTTGTTGATTCCAAGCGTGAGCACAAATCGTGAAGGCTTGCAGCTGAGTTGGACTTGAAACTTGTTTCATCATATGTGAGCAGTTTCTTCAACATTCAAGCTTCTTCTGTTGAACACTCTGTAAGCTTTGCTTACTGCTGAATATCCTAAAAAGATACCTGCATCAGATTTTGGTTCAAAAGCTGTTAGATGCTTCTTGCCATTGTTGTGAATGAAGCACTTGCATCCAAACACCCTGAAATAAGAAATATCAGGCTTCTTGCTATTCCAGATCTCATAGGGCGTTTTATCATGCATCCTATTTATCATTGATCTGTTCTGAGTATAGCATGCTGTATTAACTGCTTTTGCCCAAAATTTTTGCGAAAAGCCTGAATAAGCAATCATGGATCTAGCAGCTTCTTTTAAAGTGCGATTTCTCCTCTTAGCTAGGCCATTTTGCTGAGTAGTTCTAGCTGCTGAAAGCTCATGCTTTATTCCAATATCATCCAGATAAGAAGATAATTTTTGATTTAAAAACTCTGTTCCTCGATCACTTCTTATCCGGTTGACTGTACAAGATTTGTAATTTTGTAAACGTTTTAAAAGCCTAATCAACTGGTTAGCAGTATCGGATTTTGCTTTTAAAAACACCACCCAAGTATATTTGGAAAAATCATCAATGACAACTAGGGTGTAGTTCATTCCCCCTAAGCTGGTTATAGAAACAGGACCAAAATGATCCATATGAAAAAGCTCTAAGCTTCGGGAAGAACGTTTACCGCCTTTGGTTTTGAAAGTAGATTTGATTTGTTTTCCCAGTTGACAAGCTGCATCATCACGTGTAAATTCAACATTCGAGAAATCAAATACCTCATCTTCGTCTGTTTGGTCAGCCATGAAGCAGTGAACCTCCTCTTGTTCACTTTCGCTTGAAGATGAGATGCTGCTGGATGTATCTGAGTCGCTATCAGCCCAGCTTTTGGTGCTTTCTTCAGCCACCAATACTTTGCGATCATGCTTGCGACTGAATCTTTTGTTGCTGTTGGTCTTCATCTTTCTGTCGCTTGATCTTTCTTTGAACTTGTCCTTGGACTTCTCAACATTTCTTTCATTATCTTCGTCATCGCGTTTGTATCGCTCTTCTTTCCTGTAGCGATCATCAGCTCTTCTATCATCTCGCTTGTATCTATCGTCTCTCTTGGGTCTGTTGCAATCAACAGCGAAATGACCTGGACGATCATAGCATTTCAAATCAGAAGATACTTTATCAGATTTGTTATAATTATTGAAAGAAGTAGAAGGGTTGAAAGATCTTCTCAGGTATTTCCCAAACTTCTTAACGAAGAGGGACATGACGTCATCAGAGAGTTGATCTGCTGATTTGCTCGTGCTTGGAGAGCATGGTTCAGCAGTAGCGGCAGCAAGAGCTTTCGTTGGTTGGGATGTTGAAGGCGCTTCTGATCTGGTTTTGAGCTCAAACTCATAGGCCTTTAGATTTGCAAATAAATCATGGAGCTCCATTTTGTTGAGATCCTTTGATTCCCTTATAGCCATGGTTTTCACGTCCCACTCTCTGGGCAGGGCTCTCATCACTTTTAGCCAACTCCCGGTTACTGTACTCTTTTCCCAAGCTGTTCAACTCGATGATAATAGCACTGAAGCGCTCGTCAAATTCAGTCATTGTTTCGCCGTCTTTCATCTTGATTGCTTCATATTTTTGCTGAGCCACTGTCAGCTTGTTCTCTTTCGTTTCATCGCTGCCTTCACATATTTGGAAAAGCTTTTCCCATATTTCTTTTGCTGAGGCACAGGTCTTGATTTTGCTGAACATATATTTGTCTTTGTCCAGCGTTTTGTATAGAATGTCCCTGGCCACGTTGTCCAAGTTAGCTTTCTTCTTGTCATCATTTGTGTACTCATGTCTGGCTTTTTCGAGAAACTGAGCCTCGCCATTTGATACAGAGAATGCAAGATTGGGCTTCATTATCTTCAAAGGCCCGTCAGTAATAACATTCCACATCTCATAATCCATAGCAGCAAGATGCGTCTGCATGCGAATCTTCCTGTCATCGTATTCATCTCTGGAGAACAAAGGAATCTTGTGTTGTGAGGTAGACATATTAATATGATGTAAAACGCAAAGATAACTGTTCAATAACTGAGATTTCCTGCTCTGATACCACTTGATGGTCCCGGAAATAGGATCACTAAGAAAATAGGAGTTCAGAAGGGGGGGATGAATGAACTCCTTTGATTTTTCTATTTCAAAGTTCTTTTAAAATGTTTGGATCTCAGTTTTAAGCAAACTTCTCAGCCAACAAAATATGTGCGGAAATAGGCTGATTGGTTTGTGAACAATGAACAATGCGCAACAGTAAATAAATGCGTAAGTAAGAGATTGAGTCAAGAGTTAGTTTCTGAAAGTTCGGATATCAATATCCTACGTCTCCCCTTCTTCCTCCTCGGAAGGTAGCACTAAAAGACTTTGATGAGAGTAGCCTTTCTACAAACACCCGATCCCGTAACCCGCAGCTACGAGAACTCCTAGCGCTTTACAATACTTCACGCAGACTTCGCTGCTGGTTTACAAGACTTTGAACGTTTTTCGAACTTCTTTGAATAGACAGTTCGTTTACAGACTCAATGAATATATCAATGAAAACACGTATTTAGAGACTGTAAGTATCTTCTGGTTTCAACAATGAACAACCAGAAGATTGACTCGAAGGTATTTCAAATGAAGATTAAACGATAAGTTCTTCGAGTCTTTGAGCTTTTGAAGATATCAACGAAGTGTAAGATCTGTATAGATTTTGGCAGCGTGACAGCAATAGATAATAAGCGAAGTGTGTCTTCTTCAACGGGCTGCTGATATTTATAGGCTTCGACTGCAACGGTCATATTAATTCTCCAAAGGAAAATGAATCCCGTTTGAATTACTGCCAAAATCGTACACCGTAATTTCCATCTGCTGATTCCTTTTAAGCGATAAAACGATGTCGTGTCAACTTATTTAAGTGACGCCGTTTTATTATCTTTGTAACGCATCTGCTAGTTAACATCATCTGCTGGTTGAAGTCACTGTAGCTGTCTGCTGAAACAATACTTCTGCTGAATTCTCTAAAGAACGCTTCTGCTGAATTGTTTAAGCAAATCAATACGCTGTCGTATCGCAATCTCCAAAAAATATACTTAACCAACTGCTGAACTCTTCAAGAAAGTATCTGCTGATTACTTCATCTGCTGATGCGTAATTGTGCACTCCAACGACGTCGTTCTAACTTATCAAAACGCTGTCGTTTACCAATCCTTAGCAAAACACGCTGAAACTCAAATCGGTACCTGCTGATCGAGACAACAACATCTGCTGATTGCTCACGAATAATCCAACTGCTGAAATACCACTGTAGAAAGATAAGACGATCTCCTGAAGAGTGCGACAACTGATTGTCCAATTGCAACTTGTTTTATTTTTGTTATCACCAAAACTTATAAATATTGTCCTAACATGGAATCAGCATGGAAATAAAGCACCACGCAGGCGTGCTGGTTCAAGTAAGGGGAATCCAGCTCTAGGCTATACAACCAAGGACGACTAACCCAGATGGTTGAATGGAAAGAAAACAGATTGCAACCAATGTTTAAATGGAAATGGCTCAGAGTAAAATAAACGGAATACAACTGCTTGTCATAAAAATTTCGTAACATGGGTAGTTCAAAATCTGTTCTGGAAACATCTCAAAAGGAAATAAACTGTTACATCATCGTTTTCATAGCGGAAATCAATAATAAATCATCTGGAGATAACTTAGAAGTGCCGATCATTAATAAACACACTCCCTTGTCTGTCCAGCTCGTGCTGCCCAGCTCTCAAATGTCATTGTTACCTGAAACCATGAAAGCTAGTGAGCCTAGGGGCTCAGCAGGTAACTCTGGTTATAACAAATTCACATGAAAATAACATGAGCTTTAAACTTAAAGAAAGTAAGCATTAAATAACATATTTGTAAATTGCGGTTATAAAATAACCCATAAATCTTTTTGTTATGAAATGTGGCGCAGAAGCTCATACTTAGGTCAGGTCGCTTTATCAAGCTATCATCTGATATCAGGAAATCTGGGGAACTATCTGTTGGCTCAACGGCGGATCCGGATCCGGCTCCCGAGGCGCAGCGGAAGATTTAAAATTTTGGACCCGAGAACGGTCAATACATAGTATAATCAGCAATTAAACATTCATAGAATGTTTAGTTTGGTACCTTGCTGGTGTCTAGGTGCTTGGCTTCGACCAATTTCACGAGGAAATCGGCACTTCAACAGTAGGCGGTTGTCGTTCTCCTAATCCGTCCACGAATGAAATCTCGATCCATTCATCGGGCTGCACTAGAAAATGCGACGAATATTTCACGGATGGAATCTTCTCGTCGAGACGGTCGGAACAAGTCCGACGGCGACGACAGGCGGCGGTGGCGGCGCGTCGGCGGTGGGCGACGACGACAAGGAGAGGCGGCGGTCGTGAGGAGTGGGAGAAGGGAGGGAGGCGTGTTCTAGGGTTTGTGGAGTATGTTGTCAATGCAACCCTAAGGCCTCTATATATAGACTTTCTATGGGCTTGAACCGGCCCAATGGGCCTGGGTCGGGCCCAGTCCCAAATTGCACATTCGTTTCAAGTCCATCACCGTGGCTCTATCATAATCCCGATCGACAATCAGATCGGACCGATCTACACAGTTTACAAAACTGAGTATTATGATGCGAAAACAATTTTTCGGACCACCTAATCCAAAATAGCAGTTTGGCCCCTGCAAGTTTCAAGGATAGTCAAACTAGCCCAAACTTTACGAAAATTGCATTTTTGACCCTGTTTAATTTTAGGAAGTCGCACTTCCATCCTTCCTCCTCCTATACTCAACAAATTGAGTTTAATTTCCGTGCGAGAACTGAGAAGCCAGTACTTGTGTGACCCTCAATGGTTCAGGGATACAGCTAGCCGTGGGCCCACAACATGTGTGACTTCGAAATCACAATTTCGGACTGACCCATCGGATCATGGTAAAGCGTCTAGCAACATCGCCCCATGATCCCCTAGGTGATAAACCCATTTACCTAAAACACATCTAGTACTCTGGCCAGAGATTTATCACACTATTATCTCCTCAGATAGCATAGGATATCCATGCACAAAGGCGAGCGGTGAATCCTCGACAACGAAGCATCGAATCCTACATGCATCGGGACCTCACCCAATCCCGTCACCTGATGACCCCAACTGAGTCGGTAAACGGGTCAAAGTGAGGCGCCTATCATGTAGAGTCTCAATGATGTTTCGAGTAGTAAGGGCTAATCTGTACAACCAAGACCTCGGACTTAATCCACTCGATAAATGGTAACCACTTGGAAAGTTCGAACGAGGGTAGTTCGATAGATCACCAGGTCACTATCCATCTGCATGCTTAGAACATCACAATGTTCCCTACCAATGAAATGTGGTACTTCACATCGCAGATGCTAGTCTCTAACTTGGGCGGCCTTATCCTCATTTTGAGGGCCCAATCGACTAGGAACGATGTCAGGCCCCGTGCTAATTACTAACGATTAACACAATATAAGCGCATAAACACGGAAGCTTAAAATCAGGGCTTAAAAATTTTTCGAAATACAATGGGCCTGAACTCAAATCATACATTCAAAATATAGATAATTAAAATATGAGTTGACTCAAACTCATTCAACAGGTAACAACCTCTAACATAACAAGTACAAATCCCCAATACAAGATAACACGGGGCATCCCCCCGGCTCAATACATATCATAATTATAACTGGGACTCAAGGACGCGTGGATCTACCAGCTGAACCTCCACTCTGTCCAGCTTGGTTGCTTGTATTTCCTGCAAGTGGGCAACACAGACCCAAACAAAACAAAAGCAAGAAACAAGTACGAGGTCAAGCCTCAGTATGAAGAGCTATCAAACAGCTACGCATGCAACATCCTAACATTCAATGCTATGAAATGCATGTGGCTGTCAAAGGAAATCGGTCAACTAGGCCAGTCTATCAACCGGCAAATCATATCAAGTCGCCTCAATACCAGGGTCTATCAACTGGGAAATCATCGGTCCGTGATCATCGGGGCCCGTCAGCCCATCACAGCTCGGCGGTAGACACTCGTATCCGATAGTCACCGCTCCGATGATAGCGTTGGACTGGTGCACAACACATCTGTTAACCAGCTCCAACGTGGCTCGGGTCATCAATCAAATCTGTCAAGGCCCAATATGTATGCATGTATATGAAATGCATGTGGCTGTCAAAGGAAAATCGGTCAATTAGGCCAGTGTATCATCCAGCAAATCAAATCAAGTCGCCTCAATACCACGGTCTATCAACCAGGAAATCATCGGTCCGTGATCATCGGGGCCCGTCAGCCCATCACAGCTCGGCGGTAGACACTCATATCCAGTAGTCACCGCTCCGATGATAGCGTTGGACTGGTGCACAACACATCTGTTGATCAGCTCCAAGGTGGCTTGGGACATCAATCAAATCTGTCAAGGCCCAATATGTATGCATGTATGACATTCAATATCCATGCTCAATACATACAATGCCCAAACGTAAAAACAGTATACATACTCAACCAAAAACAGCAACTGGTTCACGTAGGCACATAGCAGAAAAGCCACAGATTTCACAACATCGAATTATAGACATGTTCAAGCTCAAAGCTGCTAAGGGCTGCTCAATTCGTACCTCTCTTCCTCAATTTCTACCTCAAAAGTTCGAACAGGACACGGCAGAGAACACAGCCCACAAAAACAGATTCCTCCTGGTCGAAATTATCGGCAGAAAATCCTGGAAGCTAAAACCTGTTTTAACGCAGCTAATATCTTAGCTTAATCCCATCATAAACACGTTAATCCTACGGCCAGAAGTCTAATTCAATTCCTACACTTCTATGCAGGCATTAACTACAAGAACAGAGCTCAAATATACAAGAAATGCTCACCCAAAAGCTCACGCTAGCAGAAGAACGCACGTACAGACTTTTCTTAAAAAGCTTCGAACTCCAGCAGCTTCGCATTTCCACACCAGCGCTAATACAATGTCTCAAATGGGTAGGAAACGAAAGAGCTAAGCTAGGGGAGTCCAGCGCCACTCATATCGTCAAAAACAGAGGCTGGATGCGATGGGAATCGATGGTAGAAAGTTACGGTGAACAGTAGCTTTTTCGAGTGTTCTAGTTTGAGGATAAGAAATATCGGGTCTAAAAATGCTCTAAGTGTAACCCAACACTTGTATTTATCCTCTACTCCAAAAGCTCCCCAATAATTCAACCACCGACAGAAACAGATTTCTACAACTTAAAATATTGCAAAACAGATCTCTCGCGCGAAGCTAAGGAAAAACAGACCTCACGCTTCCCGCCAAATCTCGCGCAAGTCTCAAAAACAGATCCCTCAAATAACACTAAGGATCAAAACGACGACGTACAGGAACCAGATCTCAGCGCTTCAACAAAACTCGTGAAAAACAGATCTCAGCGTTAGCAACAACGCCCCAAGCCAAAACGACCTCGTTTTAACTAAACCAGCTCTCAGCGCTCAACGCATGCGCATAACACCAAACGACGTCGTATAGGTAAAACAGATCTCACGCCCACGCAACATCAGATGTCAACACTTCTCGTCGACCAACTCGTGAAATCTGCTTACGTCAGGAGATCTCTCACGCGAAACCAGATCTCTCCTAAGAACGCGATCACAATCCAGCAACGCTTACGTCACACATGAGATTTGCTTACGTCACTGAGATCTGAATTTCAAAAGAACAACGTATTCATTTCCCACGCCATTCTCGACAACCAGATCTCTCCAAAACGACACCGTTTTATTCAAATCTCACGGTGCTTTTCGTAACGCTAAGAAGAAACAGATCCCTATCAAAATCCTGTTGGGGATCCGGATCCGCCCCCCAGCGAGGCAGCAGAAGAACAGTAAATATACAGCCGGGAGACGATCAATACGAAAAATTCAAAAACAAACTACGACATTCATAGGATTTTTAGGAGATTACCTTGCTGGCACTTGTGCCTGGCTCCAACCGTAGTTACAATAACGTCGGCTCTTCTTGGTAGATTGCGGTAGATATCACCAATCCGGTCCATGACCAGAAACGAGACTCCTTCATCAGCCTGCACTAGAAGGACCGAAGAGATCAACACGAATGGATTCTCCTCGTCGAATTGGTCGGAAACGATTTTCCGGCGAAGACGGGCGGCGGCACACGGCGGGCGGCGGCGGCGGCGTATGTGGAGAGGAGGGGAGGCGGCTAATGCACTATTAGGGTTAGGGTTATGAAGTGTAGTGTATACAATCAAGTTATTAAGTCTAATTAAATAGACTTAATGATGGACTTGGACTGGCCCAACGGGCCCGGGTCCAAATGACGATATGCATCGCTTTGACTTCATCGTAACTCCGATCGCCGATCAGATCGGACGGATCGACTCAGTTTTCGAAACTGAATATTATGATCTGAAAAACCATTTTTCAGAACCCCAGTGCAAAATGACCGTTTTGCCCCTCAACAGCGGGAAACCCCGGTTTGACCCCTGTTGACTTTTAGGAAGTCGAACTCCCCAAAATCCTCTTCTCGTGCTCAACACATTGAGCTGAGTATCCGTGTGGGAATCTCGAATCTAGTACTTGTGTGACCCTCAATGGTTCAGGGATACAGCTAGCCGTGGGCCCACAACCATTGTGGTTCCGGAATCACAATTCCGGACTTGTCCATCGGATCATGGTAAAGCGTCTAGCAACATCGCCCCATGATCCCCTAGGTATCACTGATAGTGCCTGCAAGAACCAGTTGGTCGTGGTTAGCGTACAGTATGGTCCTTTCAATCCATATATCCCGATCAGATCAACGACCATTGGTAAATCGAGAGTCGCTATAGATCCGATAGCTATGCATACATCTTGGAGATCGAATAGTGACATCGCGAGTGTAACTAGGTAAACACATTTACCTAAAACACTTCTAGTACTCTGGCCAGAGATTTATACACTATTATCCCCTCAGATAGCATAGGATATCCACGCATGTCTGCGAGCGATGAATCCTCGACAACGATGCATCGACTCCTACATGCATCGGGGTCTCACCCAATCCCGACGCCTTATGACCCCAAGTGAGTCGGCAAACGGGTCAACGGGTCAAAGTAAGACGCCTATCATGTAGAGTCTCAATGACGTTTCGAGTCGTGAGGACTAATCAGTACAACCAAGACCTCGGACTTATCCACTCGACAAATGGTAACCACTTGGAAAATCCAAAGGCGGGTAGTTCGATAGATCACCAGGTCACTATCTATCTGCATGCTCAGAACATCACAATGTTCCCTACCAATGAAACATGGTACTTCGTATCGCAGATACTAGTTTCGAACTCGGGCGGCCTTATCCTCATTTTGACGGCCCAATCGACTAGGAACATGTTCAGAATACACAGCGACTATTAGATGTGTTTCATGATAGCCGTCATACCCACTATCACATCTAACATACGCTTTAGTGCATTCTAGGTCTTTACTCAATGCAATTGTAAATCATTACACACATAATGAAAGTAAAGAACGCCATATAAATAAATGCAAATATCATATATAAAGATTGTTTCATACAAGAGTCTATAAACCCACACGCCACAAGTTGGCTAGTTGGGCATCTACTCTATTAATCTCCCACTTGCCCTAAAGCCAACTACTCATCAGACGCAGTCCCATTGTTTCATGATGTTTTTCAAACAAGGGTCCTGGCAAGGGCTTCGTAAGTAAATCAGCAACGTTGTCCGCAGAGGCGACTCTCTCAACTGCTATGTCACCTCTAGCCACAATATCCCGGATTATGTGGTATTTCCTCTGTATGTGTTTGGATCTTTGGTGAGACCTAGGCTCCTTTGCTTGCGCAACGGCACCCGTTTTGTCGCAGTACACCGGGACTGGACCAACACCATTAGGAATGACGCCCAACTCTTGGACGAAATTCCTTATCCAAACGGTCTCCTTAGCAGCAGCTGATGCTGCAATATACTCAGCCTCAGTGGTTGAATCCGCGATGGTGTCTTGCTTGGAACTCTTCCAAGAGACAGCACCACCATTGAGCATGAATACAAATCCAGAGGTTGATTTCGAATCATCCACGTCACACTGGAAGCTAGAATCTATGTAGCCTTCCAGCTTCAGTTCACCACCCCCATAGACCATGAACATAGTCTTAGTCCTTCGTAAGTACTTAAGAATATCCTTCACAGCCTTCCAATGCAATTGGCCGAGGTTGGCCTGGTAGCGGCTCGTGACACTCAGAGCATATGCGACATCCGGTCTAGTCGAGATCATGCCATACATAATACTACCTATAGCCGAGGCATATGGTACACGTGCCATACTCTCTATCTCCTCATCAGTCTTTGGACACATAGACTTGGATAGAGTGACCCCGTGGCACATAGGTAGGTGTCCTCTCTTGGACTCTTCCATAGAGAACCTCTTAAGTATGGTATCGATGTAGATAGCTTGGGTGAGTCCGAGTATCCATTTAGATCAATCCCGATAGATCTGTATTCCAAGAATATAGGATGCTTCACCCATGTCCTTCATCGAAAATCTACTAGACAACCATACTTTAGTTGACTGCAGCATTCCTACATCATTCCCAATGAGTAGAATGTCGTCAACGTAAAGTACTAGGAACGTCACAGCGCTTTTAACTACCATTTTATAGACACATGGCTCCTCGGGATTCTTGATGAAACCAAATTCCTTAATTGCTTCATCGAATCTCAGGTTCCAACTTCGCGATGCTTGTTTGAGACCGTAGATCGATCTCTGAAGCTTGCATACCTTATGCTCGCTTCCAACAGGTGTGAAACCCTTAGGCTGCGTCATATAGATCTCTTCCTTAATGTTTCCATTAAGGAACGCAGTTTTCACATCCATTTGCCATATCTCATAGTCGTACCATGCGGCTATGGCTAACAATATTCTAATTGACTTGAACATTACGACTGGCGAGAAGGTTTCGTCATAGTCAACACCTTGCCTTTGAGTGTAACCTTTCGCGACCAATCGTGCCTTTTAGGTCATTACCTTACCATCAGACCCAAGTTTTCTCTTGTACACCCATTTGCACCCAATAGGAACAATTCATTCGGGAGGGTTAACGAGAGTACAAACTTGGTTAGCATGCATTCAGTCAAACTCAGACTGCATTGCTTCAAGCCATAAGTTAGAATCAGCATCAGAAATTGCCTCCTTGAAAGTTCTTGGATCAGATCCAACAACTTGATTACCTTGATCATCTTCAAGGAGAAAACCATATCTCTCAGGAGCCCTTGGAATCCTTTCGGATCTCCTAGGTGCGACCATTTCTGGTATTGGCTCTGTAGGTGCGGGAGACTCACCTGGTACTTCAATTGGTTCTTGAACCTCTTCGAGTTCTACTATTTTGCCCTTTCTATCAAGTAGAAATTCCCTTTCCGTAAAGGTGGCATTCCTAGATCGAGCGCATAGCCCCAAAACGAGGTCTGAAGCTCAGTGAAGCTCAGTGAAGCTCATCATAGATCGAACCATGTCCAACAAGGTTCGATTACGACGCTCCGCTACACCATTGAGCTGTGGTGTGGCAGGAGGGGTCCACTGTGAGAGAATCCCATTCTCTTTCAGATAGTCTTGAAACTCAGTACTTTTATTCACCACCTCGATCAGATCGAAGTGCTTTAATACTTTTGCCTAATTGATTTTCTACTTCAGCCTTGAATTCCTTGAACCTTTCAAAGGATTCAGACTTGTACTTCATTAAGTACAAGTACCCATACCTGGAGTAATCGTCGGTAAAGGTGATGAAGTATGTGTGACCATATTTAGTACCAATACTAAACGGGCCGCACACATCAGTATGGATCAAATCCAATAGGCCTTGGGCACGTTCACCCTTGCCCTTGAAGGGTTGCTTGGTCATCTTTCCTTTCAGACAAGATTCACAAGTCGGTAGGGAGTTGATGTCTGACAGATCAAACAAGTAACTCCTAACCAACTTGTTCATCCTACTTAGAGAAATGTGACCTAGACTAGCGTGCCAAAGTTGTGCTGGGTTTAAGTTATCGTGTTTCCGTTTAATCGTTGTTGTGTGTGCTTCGACATCACGAGTTGGAACGTCTTTTAATTTTAAGGTGTATAAATCATTTTCGCGTTCCCCAATTCCAATCAAACATTC
>KQ988034.1:23802-40379 GCA_001598015.1 Dorcoceras hygrometricum
CGACACCGCCGGAGCCTTCCCGGAGCGCCGGCCGCCACCACGAAATCACGCGCGCCGCAGTAGCGCACGCGGCCGCGACAAGCGCGGCGCTCCATCGCCATCGTGCGCCATCGCGTGGCGCACATCGGTCGGCAACCATCGCGCCACCGCGCCGAGGAACATGCGCAACCAGCGTGCAACAGGGGAAGCACAGCGGCGCAATCGTGGCGTCCAGCCGTCACGACATCGCCGGAGACTTGCCGGAGCGCGGCCGCCACCACGAAATCACGCGCGCCGCAGTAGCGCACGCGGCCGCGACAAGCGCGGCGCTCCATCGCCATCGTGCGCCATCGCGTGGCGCACATCGGTCGGCAACCATCGCGCCACCGCGCCGAGGAACATGCGCAACCAGCGTGCAACAGGGGAAGCACAGCGGCGCAATCGTGGCGTGGAGAAGCAGCATCAGGCCGGCCCTCCGATTGCGCAACAAGCTGCGCAATTCACAGCCATGCATCGGCCACCATGTGCGTGACCATCGCGCGAGGCAGCAGCAACTCACGGCGCAACAATTTGCGCGGGCAGTGTCCAGCGATCGCGCGCCATGCGCGGCCAGCGCGCAGGCATCGCGCGCGCTCTTGCGCGTCGCGGGGAGGGGGCGCCGCCATGCGCGGCGGCGCCGATGCCGGAGTCCAAATTTTAATTCAATTCTGAAAAATTGAAACATTAGATACAATAAGGCAATACTGTATTGATCAGATCCGAAAACCTTGGCTCTGATACCACTGTTGGGATGCCGCGGTGGATCCGGATCACGCCTCCCGGCGAGGCAGTGGAAGAATAAAAACAATACCGGGAGACGATCAATACAATTCAAATAACATTCTATGACATTCATAGGGCGTTTAAGATTGCTACCTTGCTGGCAACTCGTGCCTGGCTCCGACCAGTTTCTCGAGGAAATCGGAACTTCACGGTAGGCGGCTGTAGATAACGTCAATCAGGTCCACGACCGGAGACGGGATTCCTTCGTCAGCCTGCACTAGAAGGCCTGACGAGATCGGCGTGGACGGATTCTCCTCGTCAAGATTGGCCGGAACAAATTCTGGCGAAGCGGCGGCGGCGAGCACCGGGCGGCGGCGGCGAGGCTTTTGAGAGGAGGGGAGGCGGCGGCTACAAGAGCTTAGGGTTAGGGTTTGTGTCTCAAGTGTATTAAGAGTATAATTAAGTCTAATCAAGTCTATATTAAATAGACTTGGTGATAGGTTTGGATCCGGCCCAACGGGCCCGGGTCCAACGGATGAACATTCAGTTCATCCCCATCACCGAGACTTCATCGTAACTCTGATCGCCGATCAGATCAGACGGATCGACTCAGTTTCCAAAACTGAATACTATGATCTGAAAAACCATTTTTCAGAACCCAAGTGTAAAATGACCGTTTTGCCCCTCAACAGCGGGTAATCCCGATTTGACCCCTGTTGACTTTTAGGAAGCCGCACTCCCCAAAATCCTCTTCTCATGCTCAACACATTGAGCTCAGTATCCGTGCGGGAATCTCGAATCCAGTACTTGTGTGACCCTCAATGGTTCAGGGATACAGCTAGTCGTGGGCCCACAACCATTGTGGCTCTGGAATCACAATTCCGGACCTGCCCAACGGATCATGGTAAGAGCCTCTAGCAACATCGCCCCATGATCCCCTAGGTATCACTGATAGTACCTGCAAGAACCAGTTGATCGTGGTTAGCATACAATACGGTCCTTTCAATCCATATATCCCGATCAGATCAACGACCATTGGTAAATCGAGAGTCTCTATAGATCCGATAGCTATGCATACATCTTGGTGATCGAATAGTGACATCACGAGTGTAACTAGGTAAACACATTTACCTAAAACACTTCTAGTACTCTGGCCAGAGATTTATACACTATTATCCCCTCAGATAGCATAGGATATACACGTATGTCTGCGAGCGGTGAATCCTCGATAACGATGCATCGACTCCTACATGCATCGGGGTCTCACCCAATCTCGACGCCTTATGACCCCAAGTGAGTCGGCAAACGGGTCAAAGTGAGACGCCTATCATGTAGAGTCTCAATGACGTTTCGAGTCGTGAGGACTAATCAGTACAACCAAGACCTCGGACTTATCCACTCGACAAATGGTAACCACTTGGAAAGTCCGAAGGAGGGTAGTTCGATAGATCACCAGGTCACTATCTATCTGCATGCTCAGAACATCACAATGTTCCCTACCAATTAAACATGGTACTTCGCATCGCTGATACTAGTCTCGAGCTCGGGCGGACTTATCCTCATTTTGACAGCCCAATCGACTAGGAACATGTTCAGAATACACAGTGACTATTAGATGTGTTCCATGATAGCCGTCATACCCACTATCACATCTAACATACACTTTGGTGCATTCTAGGTTTTTACTCAACGTAATTGTTAATCATTATACAACACAATGAAAGTAAAGAATGCCATATGAAAAATGCGAATATCATATATAAAGATTGTCATAAACAAGAGTCTATAAACCCACACGCCACAAGTTGGCTAGTTGGGCATCTACTCTAACAGATTAAACGTGTTTCTTCCTTATGCATTTTAATTCATATATATAGGGTGTTAGACATATCATTCATCATTATTTACAAATCAAAACACTTTCCAAAAAGCAAACGGTGCTCTCTGTGAATAAACTGAGCAAAACCTTTTAAAGCTTTTCGAAGAAGACAAGCGGTGCGTACGTGATTGCCAGATTTCTACTGTGATTGTGTTGAAGAATTCAGGCAAGTAAACTCTGTTTCTTGCTACACTCATGAAAGCATATATTCAGTTCTGTATGTATATGTATGTGTTTTAAAGATTTGAAGGTAGTCACGGATGTTATTCAAAGAAAACAAAAGTTCATGTTCTGTTTTTATGAAGAAGTGCGTGTTTACTGTATTTTGATTCAGAAAAAGGTTTTAGAACGTGTTTGACGATGTTCTTCAAGATAGTTCTTGAGTTTTCTAATATTTTCTGCGAAGTAGCTTACAAGTAGCTTATTCGATCATTTCCAGAAATTTCTTGAGATCTTTTGATTTCTTCAGACTGAGGTTTCTATTGTTTATTGTGGTTGTTCTTACGAATAAGTCTGAAATCTGGTTCTTAAACCAAAAGCTGAATTTTAATATTGAACAGATTCTAAGTTAGAAGTCTGTTTCTAAGTTATTCGAAGTTCAGATACGAGTTCTATTTCAAATATGAATTGTTTAACAATATTGTGTATTCCGTTGACTTCTGAGTTGACTACGGTTGACCATTGACATCTGAACGACTCCATTTGATTATATTGATTTCGTTGACATATGAGTTGACCAACAGGCAGAATCTGATTTCTTTCTTCTTCGCTGAGATACATAGGCACAATTCAGATTCCGTATTATTAGCCTTCGATTCTTCTTCGATTGGTACAAGAAGTACAGATTTGAATTCCTTATTCATTCCACTTGAATTCGAAAGATTTATTCGATTAAATTGAACAGATTTCTAGTGGCTTTATTCATTTTTCATCTTCGCAAGTTTTACAGAGAATTCTCATAAAGTCCCAGAACATCATTAGACAATGAAAACCAGTAAACTGTACCAGAAAGAAAAGAAAAACAGATTTAAGAAAGAAAAGAAAGAGAAGAAAGAAAGAAAGTTTTAGAAAAGTTTTAAGTTATGACTTAGGCAACAGAAGGTCCCCAGAGGAAGGGTGAGTGCCTGGATGACGAACCAGTGTGCCCCTTCAATAGCAGGAAGGATCGGGATTATGGATTGACGGATCTGTATACCCCTTCATATAGATGGGATTTATCCCAGCCCCCTGATATCAGATGTTAGTTTGATCAAACGAATGGACCAACTGTACAGGTGTTTCTGTCATAATTTCAGAAAAGAAAGGAAGAACGCAAGTTTGATTTTAATCACAGCTCTGTAGAAAAGTTTAAAGATGCTTCTTTAATTAGAAGTAAAGAAAATGTTTTCAGAACGTATATGTTTATGCTTTCATTCCATACAGATTTCATAGTTCATGTTATTAGCTTATTTATTCGTAAGCTATTTCAGATTTCAGAAAAGTAACAGATATCGTTGTGTATGTTATATGTTTCGATATTCCAGATTTTACTTGTTGAGCCCCTAGGCTCACTAGTTTTCATTGAGTGCAGGTAATGTTTCGCATGAGCTGGATGGTGAGATATGATCAGAGGGGGAGATTGTTTATCGTGGACAACAGTTTCCGTTTTATTCTTTTGTGATTCAGATTTTGATGTACAAGACCCTAGTTATAGTTTTGTATCACGACAGATTTCTTGTTTTGTTATTTTGACGAAATCTGTTTCAGAATCATTGCTTCATCATGTAAACAGTTTTGATTATCCTTTAACCAGGATCTGTATTCAGTTCCGTGCTTCTATTTGTTCAGATATGTTTCCTAGTTATCATATATGGTAGCGTTTATTTGCAACTTAGCCCAGATTTTAGTAGCGCTAATTATGGTAATTAAGATCGAAATTTTTATACTTTTCAATTCGAACCCCAAAGTTCCTAAAATTCCTTTAAGAAAAGTACGGTCGCTACAAACAGGGCTGAGAGGGAAGACGGTGAAAAGAAGAAGGCCGAAAAGACGGCTGTGGAGAAGAAGAAGAAGCAAGAGAAAGTTAAAAAGATGGTTGAAAAGCAGCCAGAGGCGGCTGGGAGTCAAGCTGCTCCCATGAAGTCTAAGTCTGGGACCAGCTCTGTCAGGCCCGGTGCGCTAATACATCAATTAGTCTCAAATATTGGAAGTATCATAAAAATATGGGCTAAAAATTTTCAAAATACATTCATATTCAAAATAAGAGTTTAACTCAAAACTCAAACAACATAAAATAAAACAAGTAGTCAATCAACTACAGATCCCCCAATAACATAAAGGCGCAAGACATCCCCTGGCTCAATATAATATATCAATACAACTGGGACTCGAATCAAAAAGGGGATCGACCAGCTGAAGCTCCACTGTGTCCAGCCTGGTTACCTGAGGAACCTGCCAAAGCCAATACAGACCAAGGCAGCCCAAAACAGGGAAAATAAACGAAGTCAAACCTCAGTACGAAGAGCAAAATAAAAGCATCTATCATATCAGACAATGCAATATCGCAATCGTGCAATGCATGAAAAGGGCTACCAAGAATCATCGGTAGACAAGGGCACAACGACTCAGCTGTGCAGATCTGATCAATGTGCAGGGCTACTAAATGACGTAGCATCGGGGTCCCGCTCTCACAACAGATCTCGCTAACACACATCCAGACTTGACCAAATAGACGCTCACATCTGTTCATGCCCGCTAAACAGATCCCACTCGCTAACGTCAAATCTGAAAACACGATACGACATCGCATTACCTCTTGCAAGTCCATACCTGATTAGCACCTCTAACGACAGCATTTCACTCCCTGCTCATGGCAATTCACGCAAACACGCGAGGGACAGATCTGAACATCCAGATCCCGCTCAAATCTGAAATTCTGAAAAATCACCAAGTACTCAAATCTGAAAACCCGATAATCAGAAACTAAATTAGCTAATCCTAATCCAAATCTGATTAGCTAATAAATCATACTTAACAATTTCTAGTCCTCACATTCTCCCCCACTAAATCGATTCCTCGAAAGCAACTCGTAGCACCAGATCACAAAATAACGAGAAACAACAATCACAACAAGATGGCATTCTCATGGCACAGTATACTAGAAACCATTCCAAAAACATCCATGTATACTTCCCAGCATACTCAATGCTAAACAAACCACCAATCAACAGCACAAATCATTCAAACACAAGATCTACAATCCAGAAAATTAACTGGAATACTACTGTCAACACTCGAACAGATGAGGCCACTATTGTCTCATCTTCTCTTCAACTTCTCAGGTAGCTTCCTCACGACCATGCTTGCTCCATTGGACCATGACCAACGGAATAACCTTATTCCTCAGCTGCTTCTCCTTCCTATCCAGAATCTGCACTGGATATTCCACATAGCTCAAGGTAGAATCCAGCTCAACTTCATCAGTCCTCAACACATGGGATGGATCTGGCTCGTATTTCCTCAACATTGACACATGAAACACATCATGCATCGCTGCTAACTCATCAGGAAACCTCAATCAATAAGCCAACTGTCCAATCCTCTCAACAATCTCAAAGGGACCAACGAATCTAGGAGCCAATTTACCCTTCAATCTGAATCTCATCACGCTCTTGAAGGAGAAACTTTGAGAAACACCCGATCGCCAACCTCAAACTCCAAAGGTCTGCATCTCTTATTAGCATAGCTAGCATGTCGATCTTGATCAGCTCTCATCCTACTCCAAATCAACTCAATCTAATCCTTCATGTGATTCACAAACTCAGGAGTAGACAACTGCTTCTCACCAATCTCTTCCCAGCAGATCGGTGATCTACACTTACGACCATACAAAGCTTCAAAAGGGGACATCCTGATAGTCACCTGGTAGCTGTTGTTATAAGAAAACTCAACGAAGAACAAAGAATCCTCCAGCCACCACTGAAATCCAATACAACTGCTCACAGCATATCCTCTAAAATCTGAATGGTCCTCTCAGATTGACCATCTGTCTGTGGGTGATAGGCTATACTCATAGCCAATCTCGAACCCATCGCTTCCTGCAAGCTCTTCCAGAATCGTGAAGTAAACCTTGGATCTCTATCAGACACTATCGAAACCGGCACTCCATGCAATCTCACCATATGGTCAATGTACAGTCGCACCATCTTCTTCATCTAGCACCTCGCATCATAGGGAATGAAATGGGCTGACTTCAAAAGTCTATCAACAACAACCCAAACAGCATCACATCCCCTACTCGATCGAGGCAAATGATTCATAAAATAGCACCTCGCATCATAGGGAATGAAATGGGCTGACTTCAAAAGTCTATCAACAACAACCCAAACAGCATCACATCCCCTACTCGATCGAGGCAAATGATTCACAAAATCCATGGAAATGTGCTCCCAGTTCCACTGAGGCACTTCTAAACTCTGTAACAATCCATCAGGTCTCATCCTCTCAGCTTTGACCTATTGGCAATTCAAACATCGAGCTACAAATCCAGATATGTCATTCCTCATGCCTTGCCACCAAAAATGAGACTTCAAGGCATGATACATCTTCTTCTCGCCTGGATGCACACTGTATCGACTACAATGAGCTTCATTCAAGATGGCTTCCTTCAAATCAATCAAATTCGGAACCACCAACCTACCTCGAAATCTCAAGCATCCATCAGAAGCAGCAGAAAAATCCTCAGACTGACCATTCTGAGCCTTAATATTCAACTCATGGACATACGGATCAGTCCTCTGCGCTGCTCTAATGTCTGCTACAATCCGTGGCTCAACCTGAAAAGAAGAAACCACGAAGCACTGATCACCTGACTGAAAACTCCATCCAGAAGTCCCCAAATCCTCATGGACTTTGGATATGCTCATCGACGTCAACATCGCAGGTTGGGCTTTCCTACTCAAAGAATCGGCCACTAAATTCATCCGCCCAGGCTGATACTAAATCTCAAACTCAAAATCCTTCAGCAACACCATCCAGCGGCATTGCCTCATATTCAAATCTGACTGTGTGAAGATATACTTCAAACTCTTGTGGTCGGTGTACACCACAAATTGTTCACCATACAAATAGTGACGTCAAATCTTCAAGGTAAACACTATCGCAGCCAACACTAAATCATGAACGGGATTTCTCATCTCATGGGGTCTCAACTTTCGAGAGGCATAAGCTATCACACACCCATTCTGCATCAGCACGCAACCCAAACAACTCAGAGAGGCATCAGAGCAAACTACAAAACCTCCAGAACCCGAAGGCAAAGCTAACACAGGAGCAGTAGCTAACTTCTCCTTAAGCAACTGGAAACTCAACTCACACTCTTCAGAGAGGCATCAGAGCAAACTACAAAACCTCCAGAACCCGAAGGCAAAGCTAACACAGGAGCAGTAGTTAACTTCTCCTTAAGCAACTGGAAACTCAACTCACACTCTTCAGTCCAAACAAACTTCCTATCTTTCTGGGTCAACTGAGTCAAAGGCCAAGCTATCGAAGAGAACTTCTCGATAAAACGCCTATAATATCTAGCCAAACCCAAGAAACTACGGATCTCAGTCACACTCCTAGGTCGCTCCCAATTCAGAACTGCTTCGACCTTACTCGGATCCACGAAAATCCCTCGCTGAAATGTCATGACCCAAAAAGACAACTCTATCCAGCCAGAATTCACACTTGCTGAACTTCGCATACAGCTGTGAGTCTCTTAGTTTCTGCATAACCAATTTCAAGTGCTCTTTATGCTCTCTAAAGTTCCTCGAATACACCAAGATGTCATCTATGAAGACAATCACAAAACGATCGATATACTCGCTGAAGACGCGATTCATCAAATCCATGAAGACAACAGGAGCATTCGTCAATCCAAATGGCATCACCAAAAACTCATAATGCCCATATCTCATCCTGAAAGCCGTCTTCGACACGTCAGCATCTCTGATCCGCAACTGATGGTAGCTAGATCGCAGATCAATCTTAGAGTATAAAGCAGATCCCTGCAACTGGTCGAACAAGTCATCAATCCTCGGCAACGGATACTTGTTCTTAATCGTCGCTTTGTTCAACAGCCGAAAGTCCACACACATCCTCATAGATCCATCCTTATTCTTCACGAAAAGAATCGGAGCTCCCCAGGGCGACATACTCGGTCTAATGAAGTCCTTCTCTAAAATATCACGCAACTGCTCCTTGAGTTCCTTCAACTCAGCTGGCGCCAACCGATACGGAGCTCTAGAAATCGAGGTTGTTCCTGGCACCAACTCTATGCTGAAGTCAATATCTCGTCTCAGAGGGAATCCAGGAATCTAATCCGGAAACACGTCAGGAAACTCTCGAGCAATCGGAACATCGCTGAACCCTACTCGTGATATTTGGGAAACATCCAAGGCATAGATGATAAACCCTGAATTCTCTAGCGACAACAAACTAAACATCTCCATGGCAGACGCCAAAGGAATCTTAGGTCGCGAATCAGCACCATAGAAATCCCATTTCTCTCCAAATTCAGGCGTAAATCTCACCACAACATGAAAACAATCCACTGTCGCTCTATAACTGTACAACACGTCCATTCCCAAGATACAATCAAAATATCTAATCTCCAGGACAATCAAATTAGTCACTAACACATTCTCATCAAACCTAAGAACACAATCCATGATGGTCCCAGAAATAGGATCACTAAGTAAATAGGAGTTCAGAAGGGGGGGGTTGAATGAACTCCTTTGATTTTCGAAAATTCTTTTAAAATGTTTTGCAAGCTTTTTGCTTAACTTAAGTCCGAGTTACCAGACTTAAAAATATCTCAGTTATATTCAAACTTCTCGGCCAACAATATATGTGCGGAAAATGACCGATCGATTTGTGAACAGTAAATAAACACAAGTAATATAATCGTGCGTAATGTAAAAGATAGAGATCAGAGTTTGTTTCTGGAAGTTCGGACTTCAATGTCCTACGTCTCCCCTTCTTCCTCCTCGGAAGGTATCACTAGAAGACTTTGATGAGAGTAGCCTTTCTACAAACACCCAATCCCGTAACCCGCAGCTACGAGAACTCCTAGTATCTCACAACGACAATCCAAGCAGACGCAGCTGCTGGTTACAACACTTTAGTGTTTTCAAACGGCTTTTTAAGAAGCTCGTTTGTTACAGACTCAATCAAATACAACAATGAATACACTTGTGAGTACTGTAAAATCTCTGGTTTCTAAGACAAAGAAACTTGATTCAATAATGTGAACCAGAGAGTGACACTCGAAGATATAACAATGAATATCAAAGGTGAAGATTCTTCGAGTGCTGGAGCTTTGAATGCTTTCAATGAAGAGTAAGCTCTGGGAGTATTTTGACAGCGTTTTAGCAATAGCAGTGGCGAGAGTTGTTCTTCAAAGCAAAATGTCTGCTATTTATAATCTTCATTCAACGGTCGATGAATCCAGATAAGGTAGCAAATCCTTTTTGAATTCCTGACAGTGGAACGCCGTCAATCTCGCTCCATTATATGGTAAATTGCGTTTCGTCAGGGATGCGAGTATCATTTCCTTATGAGTGCTTTCCTGTTGAAATCCTCTAGTCCAATGTGTACTATGTTTCCAAAGATAGTACTAACCTCGTTTCCTTAATTTCAGGCAGTATGAGTGATTCTTGTTTTGGCCATCGATCTTTTCCAAATTAGTGTACGATCGAATTTGAATCTTCTTTATGCTTGAGCCTGAAATCTTTTCTATCGACAGATCTCTCCTTGAAGAAGATGAATGAACAGTTCCTTACTGTTGATAGATCTTGTCGCGGTATCCATTTGCAAATATCAGTACTGATGACGTCATCATATCTTTCCGTTTACAAGTTTTAGCACTGCTGACGTCATCATGTCTGTTGAGATCGTTTAAGCTGAATGTGATGGTGACGTCATGATGTCTAGTGTTTTCCTGTGGCTGACGTCATCAGATCCGTTGAGGCAAACGATGTCGTGTTGAGCTAACTTTTTACGAAAAGCTGTCGATAGATACTTGTATTCTTTTCACGAACGATACTGTAGCGAGGTCTGATATCACCAGCGATAAATAGTACTATTCCAAGATCTGTCAAGCAAACTTATCAATGCATACGGCCCTTTCTGTTGGTAGAGCGAGTTACTGTTCCCGTTGCTGTTTGCATATACCATTGCGATACAGTAGACAAGAGCTGTTGGCAGATATCTCTTCTCTATTACTTCATCAAAACTCGAAAAGCCAAATCAATCACTCCACTGTTCCAAAATCTGATTTTGATCAACTCGAAACTTATAACTGTAGCTTGAGCTAATCATTGTTGTCCGCAATGTTGATCATCGTGAATATTATCATTTAATTCCAAATCTTTTCTTTTCTTTGTTATCACCAAAACTATAAATTTTATCCTAACAATCCAACACCACCTCATGGGATAACAAACTCATGCCAGCAGGGATAGATACAGAGACAACATCACACAGTGGGGAAAAACTCAACCCACACTCAAACACGAACAGCTCAGAAATAAAGGAGTGTGATGCTCCAGTATCAAACAAAACTCGTGCAGGAATGTCAAAGAGAAAACAAGTACCTGCAATCACCCACTAGGTATCTCATCAGCCTGCTCTCTCGTAAAGGCGTTCACCTGAGCCTGCTGCGGTGTCGGAAACTGAGGTCTTGAAGGTCCACCAAACCTAGACGGTTCACGGGGTTGGAAACCTGATCGTTGTGACTGAGCAAAAGGTTGCGGTCTCTGCGAAGAACCACCAGCTGAACCTTGCTGCGATTGACTCAAAGACTGTCCTCTAGCCGAACACACTCGAGCCAAATGTCCAGGCTGCCCATAGTTATGGCAAGGACCTGAACTCCACGACACTGCGAAGACATGTGATGACCTCCACACTGTCCACAAGTCACTACTCCTCCGGAGCCACTGCCACCAGAACTCACTGAACCAGAAGAACTCGAGTTCGAACGCTTCTTAAACTATTTCCCTCGAGGCTTGAACCTCTGACGATTCGACTGTTGCGGCACTTTAGGAGATTGGAAAGAAGGCATCGCTTCTGGTACAGGTTGAAAACTACGTCCAGCTGTCGACTGAACCTGATTCTGCACCTCCATCAAACTCACTGCTCTATCCACCGCCTCATCATACGTCGCAGGGGAACCAGCTAACACCATACGGAACAAATCGGGTCTCAACCCTCTCAAAAACTTGTTCCTCTTCGTCCTCTCCTGGTTCGCAACATGGGGAACATACAAAACAGCGAATAAAACTGCCTGCCATACTCGGCCACCCTCAAGTTCCCTTGCTTCAAATTGTCGAACTCCCGCTCACGGTTATTATAGAAAGACTCAGGGGTATACTCCTGTCGAAAAGCTGCACAGAAGCTCTCCCAAGAAATCAAAACTCCAGTATCTCTCATGACACGAGAAGTACCCTTCCACCAGCGCTGCGCATGCTCTCTCAACTGCAACACTGCCAACTTCAGTCTCCTCTCTTGCGAGTACTCCACTGCGTCAAAAAACTCTTCCATGTGCTCAAGCCAGCCTTCCGCCAACAGACCAGCGTCGACACCAGTAAACGTCGGGGGATTCATCCTCTGGAACCTATACAGCACTAGCTCCATCTCTCCAATCTGTCTGGTCACATCATCCACCTCTACCTCAGCCTGTCTACCTCGGCGATGCAAAGGTACCTCCTGCTGCTCAACATCCTCATCACTGCCCGGGGCTCTAGACTCTCCATCTACCTGCCTAGCAATCCTACTCCTACCTCTCCTTGACGGCATCTACCAAAACTCAGAGGTAAGAAAAAAGTAGATAAATCACAGAGGTAAATAATCAAATCACACAATCATAGAGTCAATCAAATCAAATCTCATACTATGTGCCTAGACTCAAGTGTGATCAAAAGGAAATGATCTTATCCCAGTTTAAGCTCTGATACCAAAAATGTCAGGCCCGGTGCGCTAATACATCAATTAGTCTCAAATTTGTGGAAGCATCATAAAAATATGGGCTAAAAATTTTCGAATATAGGCCTGATCCAATATTATTCAAAATACATTCATACTCAAAATAAGAGTTTAACTCAAAACTCAAACAACATAAAATAAAACAAGTAGTCAATCAACTACAGATCCCCCAATAACATAAAGGCGCAGGACATCCCCTGGCTCAATATAATATATCAATACAACTGGGACTCGAATCAAAAAGGGGATCGACCAGCTGAAGCTCCACTGTGTCCAGCCTAGTTACCTGAGGAACCTTCCAAATCCAAAACAGACCAAGGCAGCCCAAAACAGGGAAAATAAACGAGGTCAAACCTCAATACGAAGAGCACAATAAAAGCATCTATCATATCAGAAGATGCAATATCTCAATCGTGCAATGCATGAAAAGGTCTACCAAGATTCATCGTTAGACAAGGGCACAACGACTCAGCTGTGCAGATCTCATCAATCATCATCATCTTCTAATCTTCAGGTGCGACAACTCAGCCGACCATCACAAGGCAGTGTGATATTCAGGCACGACGACTCAGTCGACCACCACATCAAAAACAACGCTGGATCTTTCAGGCGCGACGACTCAGTCGGCCGATCACAACGTGCAAAGGGATTCAGCTCTCAAAGGAATCAGGCTCAATATGTATGTGTGAATGCACAGCAGACTCATGCTTAAAAATCATACATATATCTCACGCACAAAACAACTAATGAGCACAGAATCAACATACAATCAGTACAAAGCACAATAGCTAGTACACGAAGGAAATATCCCAAAGCTGATAACAAAGCTGCTAAAATCTATCTCAATTCGTACCTCAATTCAGCTTCTACCTCAACATATCTTACAAACATGAAGGCACAACAAGTAGCTCAAGTCTACTGCCCTAGCAGCTTCACAACGAACTCAACAGAAGCCACTACCTGCTCTATCTGTTAAGATATCTCAATATCAACTCATACAACTTAATTTCTAAAGCCTCGTAGCTCACTCAGCTATCTCAATTCTACAGAGCACCACTCAGCTCTCAACGAAGCTTAAAAATGGAAAGAAATCACTTACCCAAAGCTGCTAAAGAACAGAAGAACTACGGGTCAACAATCGTGAAGATACACGAACACTGCAACAACTTCGTGCTCCTCAAATCCGGCGACTCCAGTCTCCAAAATGGTATCAATAGAAATTCCTAGAGAAGACGAGCTCAACGCTACCAATCTTGCTCCTAACGGCGGCGTAAAACGACGACAATCGACGGAAATAGGGTTCGGATGAACAGTACCAATTGAGGGTTATCGGGGATAAAGATAAGAAATATCAGGTTCGAAAATACTCTTAAGTGCTGATCGACACTTAATTTAAAATCCCCAAGTCTAAGCTACAGTGAAAATCAATCACCGACAAATTTAGATCCCATTGCTAAGGCAGAAGTCCCTCAAATCTGGCCTCAACTATCATTCACATCTGGTCACTATCTCGGATCTGACTCTCTAAACAAAACACGCGCTTCTAATCAAAATGGTGTCGCGCAACTTAACGAAACGACGTAGCATCGGGGTCCCGCTCTCACAACAGATCCCGCTAACACTCATCCAGACTTGACCAAATAGACGCTCACATCTGTTCACGCCCGCTAAACAGATCCCAATCACTAGCGTCAAATCTGAAAACACGATACGACATCGTATTACCTCTTGCAACGCCATACCTGATTAGCACCTGAAACGATAGCGTTTCACTCCCTGCTCACGGCAATTCACGCAAACACGCGAGGGACAGATCTGAACATCCAGATCCCGCTCAGATCTGAAATTCTGAAAAATCACCAAATCCTCAAATATGAAAATCCAAAAATCAGAAACTAAATTAGCTAATCCTAATCCAAATATGATTAGCTAATAAATCATACTTAATAATTTCTAAGTCCTCACAGAGCTGGTTCGATATGAACTTCTCTTTTCTTGTGAAGAGCTGGTTAACTTGTGTGATAATCTCGTTATAGTTCGTTACTATGTGTTTCGTCACCCTTCTCAACTGGTCTTCTCTTCTATTTATGCTCTTTGGATGCAACGGTAATTAATGTAGCCAGTAGACACGTTGTATGCAGTCAAATTGAATTTTTTGCAATGCCTTAAATGCTTGTAAGATGAAAGTACAGCTCCATTAAATGCATTGCCCTTTTTGGAAATTCTGCGCCGTCTTCAGTTTGAACACAATCTCTGCGTATCTGATTTTAGCTCAAAGTAGTTCCAATGACTACAAATCACTGCAGAGATGTCAAATGTCTCATATCTGATTGTACGTAGCTTCAAACACTCCAAAATTCAATTTTATACATTCTACAGTACTCAGCTTGTCTCCCGATCTGGTTCCTAAACATTTGAATTGCTTTTCTTAATCGAGTTCTGAGCTTGTTCCTATCCATTCTGTTTTGAAGTATTCTGTTCAAGTATTTGTTCAGATAGCATTCTTTGTATGCTTATATCTTCAGTACTATACCACTCGTGAATTTATTCTGCTTGGAGCTGGTCCGGCTTAACTATTCTTCCAGCTGATCTGTTATTCCTCTCATTACTCCAACTGGTCCATTATTTGCGATCTATTCTCGCAGCTGTAAATCAATTCAGTAGAATTTTCTAAATATGACTGCCCTTAATCGGTTAAGCATCATTGAGCTGGTATCTGTGTTACTTAGTGGCCAGCTGGTTCCCGACCAACACACCTTATTATCCTAAGCTGGTTTATCCTCATCTAGCGTACATGAATGCTCTGAGCTGGTTTTTCCTTGACCATATTGACTCTGCTCCGATCTGATTTCTTCGTCCAACGTAGTAATCTTCGTCCAGATCTTGTCACTTTGTTCTATTTGATCTATTTTTATTTTTCATCTCTCTTTTAATCAAGACTGGCTCCGCAACCTTAATCTTGTACTGGCTTCGGAGAAGCTTCTCTATACGATAGAGAAGTCTCCTCCGGAGGAAACCCCTGCCAATATCAGCCCTGAGGAGCTGATTACGCTTAACCAATGGCATGACGACGAGGTTAAAACGCTTCGGATAAGCTTCTCTATACGATAGAGAAGTCTCCCCCAGAAGAAACCCTTGCCTGTATCAGCCCTGAGGAGCTGATTACGCTTAACCAATGGCATGACGACGAGGTTAAAACTCGATGCTATGTGATGGCATCGATGTCCAATGAAATGCAACGGCGTTTTGAGAAGACGAAATATGCTGCTGACATACTTCATCGTCTCAAAGAGATGTACGGGGAGAACTCTCGACATGAGAGGTTCACGGCTGTCAAGGAGCTGATGACGAGCCGCATGCGCGATGGGACTCCGGTCCGCGAGCATGGGGTTCGCATGATTGGGCTCGTTGAAAAGCTGTCGGGCCTTGATATCGCACTTCCACATGAGCTATCTGTGGATGTACTTCTCCTCTCACTGCCTGGTGCATTTGACCCCTTTGTGGTCAACTTCAACATGAACAAGCTGGAAGCCAGTCTTGAAGAGGTGGTGAACATGCTTGTTGTGTTTGAGGGGACCATAAATAAGGACAAACCCGTCCTCCTTCTGGGTTCTTCTTCCTCTGCGAAGAAAGGGCCTAGACGCAAGAACATGAAGCGTTCTGCTCCTGCGAAGGAGGAGAAGTCTGCCAAGAAGCCGAAGGCAAGGGCTTCTAAGCCTAACAAGAGCGAGGACGTTTGCCACCACTGCCACAAGGCTGGGCATTGGAGGAGGAACTGCAAGGAGTACCTCGAGCAGTTGCGAACTGCAAAAGGTATGTTCTATATTGAAATAAATATGTCTCTAAATTCAACTTCTTGGGTACTTGATACCGGATGTGGATCTCATATCTGCAATGATTTGCAGGTGATGACAAGAAGTCGACGTCCTAGAGAGGGTGAGACCCACTTGAGGCT
>KQ988034.1:65831-81325 GCA_001598015.1 Dorcoceras hygrometricum
GCCAGTTGATAGACTGGGCTAGCTATCCGATTTCTTGATAGCCCTCATGCATTCATAGCATTGATTTGTAGCATGTTGCATGTTTATCTGCTTTGATAGCTCTTCGTACTGAGGCTTGACCTCGTGCATGTTTTTCCTGCTTTGTCTTGTTTGGGTCTGCGTGCCCATTTGCAGGAGCTTTAGGTAACCAAGCTGGGCAGAGTGGAAGTTCAGCTGGTCGATCCCCTCATCCATGAGTCCCAGTTTATTTATGATATGTATTGAACCGGGGGATGCCCCGTGTTATCATGTATTTGGGGATCTATCTTTCGAATTGATTTTTATGGTTACTTGTTGGTTGAGTTTGAGCTAGCTGATATTTTGAGTATTGAATATTTTTGAATGAATGATTTGAAGTTCAGGCCCATTTCTTTCGAAAAATTTTTAAGCCCTGATTTTAAGCTTCCGTGATTATGCGTTGATTTTGTGTTAATTGTTAGTAATTAGCACGGGGCCTGACAGTAGCACTGACGGCAAAGAATAAAATTGGATTTATTGATCATTCTATTGATTGTCCTCGATCTGTAGACTTACTCTATGGGTCATGGATTAGATGTAATAGCATGGTGATATCGTGGATTCTGAATTCTGTAGCACGAGACATAGCAGATAGTTTGATGTATATGCAGACTGCTGAAGAAATCTGGACAGACCTGTATGAGAGGTTTCATGAGAGTAATGCTCCTCGAATTTATCAAATTAAGAAGCTACTCAGTGGTTTGCAGCAAGGATCTATGGATGTCAGCTCGTACTACACTAAATTGAGAACATTATGGGATGAACTTAGGGACTATCAACCTACTTCAGCCTGTACCTGTGGATCAACGAAAGAATGGCTGAATTATCAAAATCAGGAATGTGTCATGCATTTCCTAATGGGATTGAATGATTCATACGCTCAAGTTCGTGCACAGGTGCTGATGATAGAGCCGCTGCCAGTTATAGCCAAGGTTTTTGCGCTTGTTATACAAGAAGAGCGACAGCGATCCATTCACTATGGTGCTTCTAAAGTAGGTGTTGATCATTCTGTCATCCTAAGCAATGTGAATTCCTCTGCAAACACTGCAACAACCTTGAGGACTTCTCAGAGCTCAAAAGGAGGAAGGGGTGACAGAATCATATGTTCTCATTGCCATTTCAGGAATCACACAATTGACAAGTGTTATAAACTTCATGGTTACCCTCCAGGGCACCCTAAGTTCAAGTCACAAATATCTCAAGGCAATGCTCAAGCACATCAATCGTCAAGTGTTATAGAAAGTCAACAAGAAACTCAACAGTACGCACAAGGTGATAGCCTAACTCAAAGCCAATGCAGACAATTGATTGAGTTCTTGAGCTCTAAGCTCCAAATCAGGCAGAATCTTCACATGGAACGTCAGCCTGAGACAACTGTGTCATGCCTTACTGGTATTTGTTCTGCCACCTCTCGTATTCCTGATATCACAAGAATAAATTGGATAATGGATACATGAGCAACTCATCATATCTGTTGTTCCTTATCCATGTTCCAATCTTCTAGGGCCGTTCAATCTAAAGTCGTTTACCCAATTCTCTCACAATTCCAGTCACAATTGCTGGTACAGTTGCTGTAACCAGTGATCTTGTCCTAAAAAATGTCCTTTATGTTCCTGATTTCCAATTTAACCTCTTATCAGTAAGTTCTATTACAGATAATCATAATTGCTCAGTATCTTTTATGTCTGATTCTTGCAAAATCCAGGAGATCAGCCAGAGCAGGATGATTGGGATGGGTAAAAGGCTTGCCAACCTGTATATGCTACTACAACCTGATAGGTCTCTTCCCTCCTATATCTGTAATACTTTTGTTTCCAATAGTGAACTATGGCATCGTCGTATGGGGCACCCTTCCTTTAATAAATTTTCTAGTTTAAAGGGTGTTTTGAACATAGAAAATACTGATAGTGTAAACATTTGTCATACATGTCATTTGTCCAAACAAAAGCGCCTGCCTTTTGCGCCAAGTAATAATAATATTTCTGCTCGAATTCTTGAGCTTTTACATATTCACACATGGGGTCCTTTTTCTCAAACCTCTGTCGATGGCTTTCGTTTCTTCTTTACGATCGTAGATGATCACTCCCGATATACATGGGTGTACATGTTAAGATCCAAATCCGATGTATTATCGATTTTTCCTGATTTTTGTCGAATGGTCAGTACACAATTAAGTCGGGTCGAAGCGATAATGCTCCCGAGCTTGGCTTTGCTGATTTCTTTAATAAGGTAGGAATAACTCACTATCGCTCATGTGTTGAGAGACCTCAACAAAATTCGGTTGTTGAAAGAAAACATCAGCACATACTCAACGTAGCCAGAGCTTTACTCTTTCAATTCCACATCCCTCTTGATTACTGGTGTGATTGCATCACCACATCAGTGTACCTCATCAATCGCACACCCTCACCACTTCTTGCACACAAAACTCCTTTTGAATTGCTACATGGTAAACCACCCTCTTATTCACATCTTTAAGTTTTCGGGTGTTTATGCTACGCTTCCACCCTCGCATCCTCACGTCACAAATTTTCTCCTCGATCCATCCACTGCGCCTTTATTGGATATCCCCTAGGATATAAGGGATACAAACTCCTTAATCTGGAAACCAACGAGATACTAATCTCTCGTGATGTAATTTTTCATGAAAATACCTTTCCATATCAAAATATATCACCTATGAATCCATCTGATATGACTTTTGAAGCCACCCCACCATCACAGATAACATCCTCTGTTCTTGTTGATTCCCAGCAGCGTTCCCGGGCCAGTAGGCCTCTTCATGCTCCTTCCCATCTTCGAGATTATTACTGCTATTCTACCTCTACACCTTGTTCTACGTCTACTGCTCATCCTATACAACCTTTCGTCAATTATTCCAACCTTTCTTCCTCACACCGTGCTTTTGTCCAAAACATATCTTCAATCTTAGAGCCAACTACATTTTCCCAGGCTGTATCCCTTCCAGAATGGAGACAAGCCATGGATGAAGAACTTAAGGCTCTTGAACTCAATCATACATGGTCCATTGTTTCTCTTCCTCAAGGAAAATCCGATGTTGGGTGCCGATGGGTGTACAAAGCGAATTCGCTGCTGATGGTAGCCTTCAATGGTACAAAGCTAGCCTGGTTGCCAAAGGATATACTCAGCAAGAGGGACTTGATTATTTGGAGACTTTCTCACCAGTTGCCAAATTAGTGACTGTACGCACGATGCTAGCTCTTGCAGCTGTGCGTGGTTGGGTTTTAATCCAGCTTGATGTAAACAATGCGTTTCTCCACGGTGATTTGACAGAGGAAGTTTATATGACACTGCCTCCTGGGTTTTGCAGTGAGGGGGAGCCTTTACCTTCACAAGCTGTCTGCAAGCTTCACAAATCTATTTACGGTTTGAAACAAGCCTCACGACAGTGGTTCGCCAAATTCTCGTCGACACTGCTGAGCATCGGTTTTACTCAGTCACATGCAGATAATTCGTTGTTCATCAGAAACAATAAAAATGTTTTCTTGGCTCTGATGGTGTATGTAGATGACATTGTGATCGCCACAAATGACCAAAACGCAGCCTCTGAACTGAAGGATTTCCTCAATAGCAAATTCAAGTTGAAGGACTTGGGGAATTTAAAATACTTCTTGGGAATTGAGGTGGCACGATCAACACGTGGTGTGTCCATATGCCAAAGAAAATATGCAATGACCTTGCTCACCGAAGCGGGACTTCTAGGATGTAAACCACGCACTACCCCAATGGAAGCAAATACTAAACTCACGCAGGACAGTGGAGAAATGCTTTCTGATCCGTCATCATACAGGAGACTCATTGGTAGATTGTTGTACTTGACCATCACAAAACCTGATCTTGCTTTTGCTGTAAATAAACTCAGCCAATATGTTTCAATGCCACGGGTTCCTCATATGGAAGCTGCTCTAAACATACTCAAATATGTGAAGAGAACCGTTGGGCAGGGGTTGTTCTACAGTTCTAGTTCTGATTTGAAGCTTAGGGGATTCTCAAATGCTGATTGGGGTGCATGCCTCGATACTAGGCAATCGGTCACCGGTTACTGCGTATTCCTTGGCGAATCCTTAATATCTTGGAGAGCCAAGAAACAACAGAAAGTCTCTAGATCATCTGCTGAGGCAGAATATCGATCATTGGCGGCTTCAACATGCGAGATACTATGGATTCATCAACTTCTTGCGGATCTTGGAGTCACACACAATGAACCAACAGCTTTATTCTATGATAGTCAGGCTGCAGTACATATAGCGTCAAATCCAGTGTTCCATGAAAGGACTAAACACATCGACATTGATTGCCACATTGTACGAGAAAAGGTCCAACAAAAGATTGTGAAACTGATGCATGTTTCTTCAGCAAGACAATTGGCAGAAATCTTTACTGAACCACTGCTTCCATCTCGATTCCATGATCTGTTGAAGAAGATGGGAGTGCACAACATCCACGACTCGTCGTGAGGGGGTGTATTAACAGCAATGAATAACAGAACACGTCATTTGTCCACATGGAGTCGAGTTGGAAAGTTCTAGACACGTGTCACTACCAATTCTCCTCCATAAATAGGCTTAGCTGACTGTATTGTAGTTAGTTAAGAATTCTGTAAATCTTTTCTTCAACCATAATAAAAGGATTCTTCTTTTCACTCTCGTAAGCTTTGCTGTCCTTCAATGGAGAAATGCTCCATTGAGGTTTGTTAATCGCTAATATCGGCAAGGCCTGATTTCTGTCTTGTACCTTTTCCTGCAGGTACATCTTCGATGGACGGCTTTCACCGATGATAAGCAGTTTCCATTGCTGTGGCTTTTATCTGCGGGGATAGGTGGGCTCATACGCCTATACTCGACAGCCCCCCATGCCTGTCTTGCACTTGTGGTTTGGACTGGGACCAGACAGCCGTCGAATGGTTGCTGTGGTGACGTGTGCGCCAGTTCACGCCAGAATACTCACATTTTTTCAGAGTTTTACATGGATCTCACCACACTACTTAGCTCGGAGGATTTTACCACACACCCCATCTTGGAAATTTCACTGTGTTACTCAAACTATTCATCTTGGTGATCCTGGGCTTCAACATTTCGCGCTCCACGTTCACACGTTATGTTCCACTTTCGTATTTTTATTTATTTTTTTTTTTGCTATTTAGGCTATCTTGACATAGGACTTGTATCACTCTAGGACTAGTCCTTTGCATTTTTGTTTCATTTGCTTTATTTTTTGTCTTGGGAGGTCTTGATCTAGTATCCTTTCTCTGAACTTTGGATGTACTTATCAATTTTATGTTTATATATAGGTAGAGGTTTGCATAACACTCGCCATCATGTGACGGTGTTTCGTTTTTTAAAAAGACCTATACATGTATATGCATGTATATATATATTTTAACAAAACTATATATATAATATTTATTGTATACTTGAAAATATTATATATATCTAACTTATGATATATATACATTAAATAATAACATTATTATTATTTTCCGGGCCGGTAGAACCCGGCTCCAAAAAAGTACGTGGGACGGGCAGGTCTCGAGTTCATAGTTTTTTACCTGCTTGAGGTTAAGCCGAACTGATCCCGCTGCCTTCCCTATTGTTTGTTCCTTAAATGACCTTTAAAGGATTAATAAATCTCGCCAAACCCAACCACTTCTGTCTGCCCCAATATGTCGCTTTCTATTGACAGTTTTCCATATATTTCAAATTATCAACACGTGCAAACGCATACTAGTACAAATCACCAGAGTGGGGAGTTCTAAATTTGCATGAGCCATTATTAATTTATTACATTTAAAGAAATCTTCTGGAAAAATTTACTTTAAGGTTTTTTTCTCTCCATTACATAATTTACATACAATATCTAACGTCTGATATTCTTCAATGGATCTGAACTTGATATGCTCAGCATTATTTTTATTTTGTGGTTATCATCATTATTTATTTAGAGGAATCTCACTTTGCTTACACAGTTTCATGTGCTGGATTATAGCATCCCCCTAGATATCAAATATAAACTAAAATTTAAAGATTAGGCAACAGCATTGTGATATGTCATAACTGCAACCACGTTCTCACCACCCGATGTTCAGAAAATGTGGCGGTGGGGGTGGTGGAGCCCTTGTCAAGCGTCGTTTTGGTTTATACCTCTTTGGCACCAGTCTCTCCCACCACTGCCGTCGTCGCGGAGCTCCCGGAGATGTGTTCCTCCGCGATGGCATGTCCCAAGGCTTACGATTACCAGAAGAGAAGGGTGGCAGCTTGTGGCTAGGCTCTTGGCTCCCCCGTGATCGAACATTGAATAACTCCTGCTGCTCGTCAACTACCGTTGCTGCCACCTGTTCCGAGTTCTTGGCATCATTCCTGGATTCCAACAGGGCTTCGTAGGATGGGTAGTTTCGATCATTAGCCATTGCGTTGAAATTTTCTGCATGAGATGGAGTGATGAAAAGTGTTGCCCCGAGAAGCAAAATGAGGTAAAATGTGGCCATGTTTTCACTACACATTTTGTTGATCATGATGTGTGAATAAGAGAATGTTGGGTTTTTATAGTCAACAGACTTCAGTCCTTTTCTATCAAGAGATGATAATGTTATTAAATAATGCCATGCATTCATGGAGTACATGTTTGATGGGGATTAATGAAATTTGCCAAGATATTGAAATGGTGAGAAGAGTACTTTAAAATTATCTCTCATGAGATATTTAAAGGAAAAAAAAATCAAGTGGTTAAGGGAAAGTTCACAAAATTTTTTGCTTACATTTAAAGTGATTCTTTTACAAACCAGAAGGAGTTGGTGATGAAAAATGGGTGTTGGGAAATTAAATTACAAAGTTAAGACAGAGGTAAATTTTGAGCGTCTGGAGAACAATTCTTTCAAGATTATTTTTCAGTCGCTGACAAAAACGCGGTTTACCTGTATAACATTTATCTCTTTTAAGTTTCTAAATTTGGGATATGAAGACAATCAACAATGCATGTATATCATTGTTATTACATTCAGAATTCTTATTTATCCAAATTAATCTTTTATAATATGAATTCTCGAATTTCATTTATGAGTAATAAAAATAAGAAAGTAAATTACAGAATTTGTAACAATGCAAAAACTTTGTATGAATTCCATTTGAATCACATATATTTAAATAAAATTCAATGTTTTAAAATTTTTAAAATGTGTATAAATTCGTTTTTACCATTATTCGTGAACCATCAAGTTCTACCATCTATTGAGACAATCCATTAAACTTAACAAAATAAAAAATATCTAAATTGAAAAAATATCAAACTACAATTTAAACAGCGAATAAAATAAGGAAAAACAATCTAATCTTAGTTCGAGCTGCTAACTGATATAATATAAGTTCAAGCAAAAACATGTAGTCACACGGCACTACTACAAAATCACCCATTCAACAACACCAAATAGAAAACGGTTTTACAGTTAAACCGTTATCTTTTATTCCATAACAACGGTTTCGCTCAAAACCGTTGTCGTTGGCCGTTGTTTTTTGAAGCTTACATTGTCTATTATTTGTTTTATGAAATGACAAACCGTTGTCATTGAGTGTTTTTTATAGAAACATTAGGCCTATAACAATGGCTTTGAAAACCGTGGTCGTTGACCGTTGTCCAAATGGTTTGAGCGCTCACCAAATTTGTTGACATCAAAATTGTTTCTCTCATTTCACAAAATTTTGTCACTCCGCAGACTTCATTCCCGTGGCTTTCACTTTCATTCCCTCCAGCGTCTCTGGTTCCCTCCACCACCACTAGTTGGCCCTTCGTTTTTCAACCTCAACGCATTGCTTGACTTGTGTCCCGTTAACGTTGCTTGTCGATGCGTTCCGAACCGGTCGTGTGTCTTGAGTGTTTCGTGAATCCAATCCCTATATTGTTGGTCCATGTGTGAAATCGAACCCTATTTCACTGATTTCGAATCAAGCCCATTACTTTTCCCCCAAATGTCTAACGTGTTCAGCGTGTTTAGGTACTTTGTGAATTTTTCCTAGCCACGAGCTGCCACTAAATCAAGAGATCTCTATTTGGGAGATCAGTCATTGAGCTCCGGACTGCTTGAATGAGTGAAAGGAAATGTGCTAAAAGGGGTCACCTACAACCACAAGAAACAGGCCAGTGGGTGCTGGAAGAGTTTTCGGCGAAACCTCTCCGATGCTTAAGTTAGATCCGATTACGGGGGATAGGGAAGAAAGCGTTTAATATCCGAGAACTGCTAATCCTCTCCTGTAAAATGAAGCATGCTTGGTTTTATAGAAGGGCTAAGCGGTTGCGTGCATGTTACCTAGTTAATCATGAGCTCGAGTGGCTTGGAAGATGTTGCATGCACGTACCCGGGATTCAGACCTATTATGCGCATCTCTAATCTGGAGCGTAACTATCCTCATAGATCAGAATGGAACAGAGCGAATAAGAACAGAGCCCACATAACAGAATAGGATGGCTCAAACCAGTTCAGACCAAATACGAAGATCATATCAGAATAGAACCAGGTCAGTTTAGTAGAACAGAGTAGTTGAGATGAGAATAGTTCAGATGAAGAAGAGCAGTGTATTTCAGTGATCAAATCAGGTCGGAGCTTCGCATCAGATCAGTACAGGCTACCAGTTTGGGCGAGACTGTAACCCAGTTTGGATGAGGCTGTATCCCAATTTGGGTGAGGCTATATTCCATTTTGGTTCCAATATTATGAGGTAGTAAGAGTATCCTGTCAAAGAATTGAAGTTCTATGACCGTGTGAGGTAATGGTTATGACCCGAGGAACGACAACATGGGAGATCAATTCCTGACCAAAACATTGACCTAGCTTGGGTCCAATATTTGAAAATGATCAAGTGTGAGAGGATGATGCAGATCTTTGAACTTCCGCTGCTCCCCATAAGTGTGATTCGGCTCCACCGAGATCCAACATCAACATCGTCGCCGACTGTTTCTTGCTACTGGCTAACTGAAGTAGGAACGCGTGACTGAAATCTTGGAAGCCCTTGATACTCCCTGTTGCGAGAAAGTTAAACCATTGATGTGTTGATATGACCAGGGTGGTCAAGAAAACTTGGCATTGGACGGATCAGCATACAAATGAAGAAGCGTTGTATTTAGAAAACGGGAAAGGTGCTCTTCAGGATCCCTGTTCCTTCATATTAACCCAAACAAGGAAATTTGAAATGCTGAGGAAGTTCAACATGTGGCGCCCTAGTCCACCGATTTCTCAATAATGTTCGAAGAGAAGTGTACAAGTTTTTTTTTTTTTTGAACTTTCCGAATAATACAAACCCATTGGGTGTGATTGTGCGAAATAACGAACTGCACGTTTTGCGCATAAGGAAACAGATTACAACAGCTTATGGGTTGAAAGTACTGAAGACGAGATAAATTTGAATAGAAACACTGTTATAGAAATATCTTGATACAATTGGTGCGAAAAAGCTGGGAATCAAATCTGAAACAAGGTGTCTAATACAACTGCAATCACAAAAGAGGTACGGTCTGCAGCAGTAGGAAACGCTGGTTCCTCGATAAACACAGTTCCCCAACTGATTCAGCTCGCATCATCCAGCTCTCACTGAACAACACTACCTGTACCCATGAAAGCTAGTGAGCCTAGGGGCTCAGCAAGTAATTCTTGAGTAACAAAGGCACACAGTACAGGCACGAAAATAGCTTTTAAAACTGAAACTAAAAGCTGCTAACTGAAAGCTCGATACTTTAAAGCATAAATGCAAACTGATCAATTGTAAGTTTGAAGACATAATTGAACTTGCTTAAACATGCTTGAAAACAATTGAAATAATAACTGGGCATGCTCGAACATTAAAACTGTTAAAACAGTAAACAAATATTAATTTAAGTGCTTCAGTTTTCATCCTTTCTTAAACTTTGGTTGTAAACAACCCATTCTCCTTCTCATAATGTCATTAGGCGCAGAACACCTTCATAGGTCAGTTCGCTTGCACAAGCTCATCTGTACAAAATTTCTGGCGATATCGACGCCCTTATCCATATGGAGGGGCACCCCAGTCCGTCGACTGACATCCACACTCCCATATTTGGAGGGGCACACCGGTCCGTCGACCATAGTCCTCACCCTCCCGTTACTGACCGTCTGGGATCTTATACCACAATTTCATTCAGTTTTAAACATTTAGAATCTAATTCCTTTAAACTGGACATATTTTCTATGCTGAAACAAATCACTTAAAACACAAATGGTCTGCTACTTCAAAAATTTCTTTTTCATTTAAAAGTTACTGGGAGTACAGCTGGGCTGAGAGCTGATTGGTAACGGAAACTAGCTCAGATTAGAAAATATCTTATGAACGTAAAACAGCTCGGAGTAGAAAACAGAATACGAACGTAAAGTAGCTCAAAGAATAGAACAGCTTACGCTTAAGAAAACAGATTTCACGAAGAAAACAGATGTCGCTTATGAAACAGATTTCGCGAAGAAAACAGATTTCGCGAAGAAAACAGATTTCTCTAAAAACAGATCTCTCGGATAACAGATCTCTCTGGAAAAACAGATCTCTCGGGAGAAATTGGACTCTCGGGAACAACAAATAGAACTCACAACAGACCACTTCTGGGAAAACGAAGAGAAGTCACGACAGACCTCTCGAGGAAAAACAGACTTCTCGAGAAACAAACAGAAGTCACTTGTAACAGACCTTTCGGGAAATGAACAGAGTAACTATCAACAGACTTCTCTGGAAAACGAACGGAATTTACAATAGATCTCTCTCTGGGAAACGAACAAAGCTGTCAACAGATCTCTCTGGGGAATGAACAAAGCTGTCAACAGATCTCTCTGGGGAATGAACAAAGCTGTCAACAGATATCACTCTCTGAGAAACGAAGGTTACTGTCGACAAATATCACTCTCTGGGAAAAGAAGGTTATTGATAACAGATTCTCTCAAACAGGAGGTTACTGTAACAGTATCTGACGCTGGGCAACAAGAGTTACGATAACAGATATCTCTCGAAATCACGAAACCCTGCTTCGACTCCAACAGATTCTAAACAAACTAACTTCACTTTTCAAATCAGGACTTGCTCCCGATCGAACCAGCTTTGTTTATTCGTTTAAATTCAATGTCTAGAGTCTTCACACTACTTTAGGAAAAAAAAGAAATTCTCTGGTTCACTTGGAATTTTACTTGAAGCCATAATTGTACATCCCAGCAGTTTAAAAAAAACAACAACAATATCAGCTTTCTGAAAAATCTATCACTTGAAAATAAAATTGAACTTTATCGCAAAACTCATACATTTACTGAAAACCAGCCCAGTTAAACAGAAACTGCAAACTTGGAGAAACTGCACACTTCAAGCACACAAGCTGAAAGGAACATATTATTCTTCCAGGGATACGTCAAAGAAAAGAAAGTACATGCCTGAAATGAATAGCGGCTGAACAGACACCCTGGCTGGAATTCCCCACGAGCACCGACGATGCACTTAGAAAATTTTAGAGAAACTGCATTTTCTTGTTTGTTCAAATGAAGTACTTCACCGTAATTTAAGAGAGCTCCAATAATGGATGTAGTAGGTGAAAAAAGGTATGGGCGTTCATACGTGAAATCATTTCTTTTGAAAACTATTTCCCATACTCAATATTATATATTTAAAAGAAAACAATTCTTTAATATAAATCATTTTAAAACAAAATATTTTAAAACATTTTAAAAACTCAAATCGTGCTCGGGTTAATTCCATCCAGAATACTCTTGAACCGCGATTCTAAACTGAAATCTGAAATTCAACACAGATGCAAACTAATGTGCTGAGGATGCGAAAATCGCAGATTGACCATTCGAAGCTGTTAGGATAAAATTTATTAGTTTTGGTGATAACAAAAATAAGACAAGATGCTATTGGACAATCAGTTGTCGCATTTAACAGAAGTATATTTATCAGTGGTAATTCAGCAGATGGTATGCGATCAGCAGATGAACTGTTTAAAATATTCAGCAGATACTTTCTTGAAGAGATATCAGCAGGTGTTTTGGTTTCGAACACAGGAATATAAGTGTTAGCGTGTTTGTGCTAAGATGTGTTAAACGACAGCATTCAAGTAAGTTGGAACGACGTCGTTGGGATGCACAGTTACTTATCAGCAGATACTATCTTGAAGTGATAATCATCAGATGCATTCTTGAAGAGAATCAGCAGTTTCTTAGAATATGTCGTTGGAGGATTGCAAAACGAATGCGTTTAGATAAGTTGGAACGGCGGCGTTTTGAGCTTACCGCTAGAATTTCAGTCGATGGAGTTTGCGTTTAATCAATCGCTATTATTTCAGCAGATGGCTACAGTGAACATCTACCAGCAGATGATGTTAACCAGCAGGTGCTTTACAAAGATAACAAAATGATGTCACTTGAATAAGTTGACACGACGTCGTTGGGATGCACAGTTACTTATCAGCAGATACTATCTTGAAGTGATAATCATCAGATGCATTCTTGAAGAGAATCAGCAGTTTCTTAGAATATGTCGTTGGAGGATTGCAAAACGAATGCGTTTAGATAAGTTGGAACGGCGGCGTTTTGAGCTTACCGCTAGAATTTCAGTCGATGGAGTTTGCGTTTAATCAATCGCTATTATTTCAGCAGATGGCTACAGTGAACATCTACCAGCAGATGATGTTAACCAGCAGGTGCTTTACAAAGATAACAAAATGATGTCACTTGAATAAGTTGACACGACATCGTTTTAACGCTAAAGGAATCAGTCGATGGAAAAACACAAATGCATATCAGCAGATGAATTCTTTCAAATGCTCTTTCAGACGAAGAATTTTTGACAACGTTGATGAAGTTACTGCTGGTGATCAAAGTTATTCCAGGCGCAAGCTCAAATTGATTCAAATACGATCGTTCACTCATTTGGAAAAGATTCGTAGGATCGTACAGTTGCCTGGAATTAAGGAGACAAGTTAGATACTATTTTGGGTAAATAGTACAATGTACAGAGGCCGTTTCTCCATGCTTGCACATATATAGAAAGAAGACAAATTGACTCTGTCAGTGAGCAATTTACCTTGTAGTGGAGCAGGAATTACGATGTACAATTTTGGCAGCAATTCAAACGGGATTCATTTCCTTTGGAGATTTTTTGTGACCGTTGCAATCGAAGCCTATATATATCAGCAGCAGTGTTGAAGAAAACACACTTCACTATCTATCTATTGCTGTCACGCTGTCAAAATTAATCTAGAGCTTACACTTCCTTGAAAGCATCCAAAGCTCAAGCACTCGAAGAATCTTCATTCATTTGATATTCGCTATTATACCTTCGAGTCAATCTTCTGGTTACTTTGTTGTAATCGAGTTTCATTGTTGAAACCAGAAGATTTTTACAGTCTCAAATACGTGTTTTCATTGTTATATTTGATTGAGTCTGTAATGAACTGTCTTTGAAAAGAAGTTCGAAAAACTATCAAGTGTTGTAAACCAGCAGCGAAGTCTACGTGAAGTGTTGTGAAGTGCTAGGAGTTCTCATAGCTGCGGGCTTTGGGATCGGGTGCTTGTAGACTGCCTACTTGGATCAAATCTTCTAGTGATACCTTCCGAGGAGGAAGAAGGGGAGACATAGGACATTGAAGTCCGAACTTCCAGAAACAAATTCCTGACTCTATCTTTTACTTACAGCATTTATTTATTGTTGCGCATTATTCACTGTTCACAAACCAATCGGCCTTTTTCCGCACAAATATTGTTGGCTGAGAAGTTTGCATAAAACTGAGATCCAAATCATTTTAAAAGAGTTTTGAAATAGAAAAATCGAAGGAGTTCATTCAACCCCCTCCCCTTCTGAACTCCTATTTACTTAGTGATCCTATTTCTGGGACCATCAAGTGGTATCAGTGTCAGGCCTCGTGATCACAACAGATAAACACATGCGGAAGCTAACAAAAAGTGGGTAAAATTTTCGCTTTTAGGCCCGACGGTTTAAACATATAATTTAAAATAATGAAATACTCAAAATAGATCCCAATTTAAATTCAACAACCAAAAGAAACAGTATAACATAAAAACATACAACAACCGCTAGTATCAGATTCCAACTACAGGGTACAGCAACGAAGCACAGGGCATCCCCCTGGCTAACTGATACATAGATATAATTATACTATAAACAACTGGGACACTCTAGCCACCTCCCGGGGCACCACCAGCTGGGTTAATCCCACGACCAGCTGTAAAACCTGGGTTGCCTGAAGACAACGCAACAAAGAACAACCAAGCCCCGGAGGGACATGGGGTTAAACCCCAGTACGGAGAGCAAACATAAAACAGCAAATGACAGCAAGAATAAAATGCAGATGCTATGCATGAGAAAGGAAACAACAGATCAACGGGATGGATCAGACAGTGGCCACAGGGTGTATTCCAAGTGTGGTAGTTAGCCACTCGCCAGGACACAACACCCGAATACCAGATGCAATAAACAACTCCCTTGCTGTTGCTCAACCTATGAACTGTGGTAGTTAGCCACTCGGCGCATAGGGGCTAATTCAACCCAGCAGGGGAATGAGAGTGCGGTATCGCCGCCCGCCCTCGCATCCTGGTAAGAAAACATAGCAACAAAGACGGAAACAATGGCTGAAAAGGAAGGCAAATGCGTGTATGCATATGCGTAAAGAATGTGAACATATCAACATATGCACAACAATAACCAAACCAGCAGCATACACCATATAACACACGGCAAACCCAAAACATAGCCTCAGCAGGCAACAACACAGGGCAGCCAACAGATATCCATCTCGCAAATATCCAAGCCATCACCATGCTGGAATTTATAAGCTCAAATCCGTACCTCGACTAGCTGAATTACAATCAACAATGGCTGAAAAGGAAGGCAAATGCGTGTATGCATATGCGTAAAGAATGTGAACATATCAACATATGCACAACAATAACCAAACCAGCAGCATACACCATATAACACACAGCAAACCCAAAACATAGCCTCAGCAGGCAACAACACAGGGCAGCCAACAGATATCCATCTCGCAAATATCCAAGCCATCACCATGCTGGAATTTATAAGCTCAAATCCGTACCTCGACTAGCTGAATTACAATTACCACTGAAAGAGATCCCGAAGACTCTAATAAAACCCTGCTAAACACACAGCGCACACAATAAATCCTACGGGATAGTACACAGAACACTGCTGGGAGTTACCACTCACACCAGTCACGAATTCATCAGCATAACTCAACAAAAAGCTTAAACCATGGCTAGAAACAAGTTCTCACCCAAAACCAGAACGTAGCTCTAACCGGTCGACACGATACTTCGAACGGCAGTAACTTCGCGTTCTTCCACTAGCCAACGACAGCTCCTACAATTGGTACGAAACGAAAGAGCTTCTCGAGAGGAGTCCAACGCTACC
>KQ988034.1:123144-140137 GCA_001598015.1 Dorcoceras hygrometricum
GCTAAGTATGGGAAAAGATATCACAATACGAAGACCAAGTCTTCCTATAAATAGCACTAGCAACGACTGGAAAACAACACCAATAATTGTCTTCCGACAAAACCAGTCGACACTAACAATTCCCAAACCAGCAGACGCAAGAACCAACAGCTGAAGAAATCTCGATTCATGCTAAACAAAACCAGTCGCTAACTACAGTAGCGAACAATCTCTCTAAGCTGGACAACCAGACGCTGCTTCGAAATACAAGAGCTGGACAACCAGTCGACCGGACGCTAAAATCACTCAAAGGCAAACCATCGACTGGTCCTCAAAACGGCGTCGCACCAACTTATCCAGACGACGTTGCATACTACTAGCAGCTGGGTATCCAGTCGCAAGACAAAACAACGCACAACGCTTCCCTCGTCTGGTACCAGTCGCAACGTACCAACACAACCAATCGCAAGCACAGGAGCGCTGACCCGCGTTGACCAAAGCTCTCGACTGCTCATCCAGACGCAACAACTCCTCACATAAAAGCAGTCGCAAGCACAGTGCACGACCAATCGCAACATCTCAAACGACGGCGTTTCAAGCCCTGCGCTACCAAAACAAGCTACGACTGTTTTCGCCATCGACCAGCTTTCGCCTCAAAAACTCAAAAACACGAAAGCATCCAGAATTGCTCAATACACGAAAAGGAACCCGAAATGCAACACAAAACAGAGATCTAAACCACAAAATCTCTTAATACAAAATCAGGTCTCACAATATGTACAAAAAGGAGGAGCAAGTTTTGTCCTGGGGCGAAACAGAGTCGCCTCAGGTAGCTATTCAGCGGAAGCTATACATTTTGATCAAATATAGAGAGGTATTGGTGTGGAAGTTTTTGGAATCTTGGAGGGCCAATTTTGTTCCTGGTCAAGGCTCCTCAGCGGTTGATCTCAAAGTTATAGAGTTGCTTTCAGACCTCCACCTTTTTATTGGAGGAATTGGCTAAGGAGGCACGCGTCCATGGTCTTTTATGGACAAAGACTTGTTGCTCTAAAATTTTTTAGGGGAGCCCAGGAGATCGAGGCGCTGTAATTGCCCGAACCAACATGAATACTCGATCATCCTGCTGGATTAGAACGATGATTTTTGTTGATGGAGTGTGGACTGTAGAACCATGTGCTGATAAGTGGGTAAAAATTCACCGGCAGATAATTTCTAATGAAGTTCCTCGACAACGCCAATATGATGACACTCTCCCTTCGATGAGTCCCTTTTTCCAAGTGCTCAAGAAAATATGGGCGGATGTCTGTTTTGAAGTTGTCGACTTTTGTGCTTCGCGGAGACTCCTCCCAGTTGGTTCTGTAAATTTGTGTAGAGGATTGACGTTGGGGGGACCAGTTTTTCAAGTTGCTTCTCGACAGCCTCCAGTTTTTGCATTCAGAGTCTCTCAGTTTTGCTCCGTGTTCGTTGATTTCAGTCTGTTTAATTGGCTACCAAGTGTAGATATTTCAGATTTTCTTTCATCAATTGCTTTGAGTAGAACAGCTTTCAGAAGTGCTCAGATCTCTCAGAATTCAGTCTCAGTTGTTCCGAGTGTACAGTTTCTCTAGATCAGCGCCCGTCTTCTCCAATCTCTGCTGACAATTCTTCATCTCTAAATTTTGATACGTCAGATGTCGATGCTGCTGTGTCCTCTCTACCATCAGTCTCTCCGGATATCTCTGCTGCTCTTGCCGATTTTCAAGTTATTCTTTCGGAGCAGATTAATGAATCTCATAGTGGCATTTCATCTAGGCTACATAAAATTGAGCAAAGTCTTCGTGACTCCCTGAGCGATCAAGCAGCACTATTCAAAAATTTACTTCAAGAAGCACGCCAAGAAGGTCGCTCTGTTGATGATGTCCAGACTCTGCGCTTCAACGAATTCCGCAAGAATATTTTAGCTAAAAATTCTTCTATCTTTGTCGGTCTGGCGGATGTGCGAAAGGAAGTACATGAAGTGAATGCTAAAGTGGACATTATGGCCTCGCGCTTAAATGACGTTCAAAAGGATGCTGAGGCCACCAAGGAAGCCCTTTCCCACCAGCTTTTCAAATTACAAAGTCAGGCACAAGAAAATCAAAATATTCTTCATGCCCAACTGAGCGAACTTGTTGATTATATCCATCGGGGCGGTGCTGACAAAAAGGGGGAAAGTGGCAGCCGAGGACTTCAATAGCCTTCCAATGTTCAAATTGAAGGCAGTGCTGTGACTCCAACGTTTGCGCAAAGGGTTGAAATTGCTCAGAGACATATTGTACAGACAGTGCTGGATGCTGATAGTAACAGAGAATTACTTGAGAGACAAGCAGCAGCTGAGCGTGATAGAGAAAGAAGAAGAAGGGAGGCGAGGATGTTGAAAAGAAGAAGAAGATATTAGATTAGCTTTTCTGCTGAATCTTTGTACACATCTTTTGTACAATTTTGTTGGTTAATGAAAGTTTGCATTCCAGCAGATCGTGTGCAATTTATTTTTGCATATCTTTTTATCTCGGCGAGATCAACAGATGGTATGCGATCAGCAGATGGTATGCGATCAGCAGATGAACTGTTTAAAATATTCAGCAGATACTTTCTTGAAGAGATATCAGCAGGTGTTTTGGTTTCGAACACAGGAATATAAGTGTTAGCGTGTTTGTGCTAAGAAGTGTTAAACGACAGCGTTCAAGTAAGTTGGAACGACGTCGTTGGGATGCACAGTTACTTATCAGCAGATACTATCTTGAAGTGATAATCAGCAGATGCATTCTTGAAGAGAATCAGCAGTTGCTTAGAATATGTCGTTGGAGGATTGCAAAACGACTGCGTTTAGATAAGTTGGAACGGCGGCGTTTTGAGCTTACCGCTAGAATTTCAGTCGATGGAGTTTGCGTTTAATCAATCGCTATTATTTCAGCAGATGGCTACAGTGAACATCTACCAGCAGATGATGTTAACCAGCAGGTGCTTTACAAAGATAACAAAACGATGTCACTTGAATAAGTTGACACGACATCGTTTTAACGCTAAAGGAATCAGTCGATGGAAAAACACAAATGCATATCAGCAGATGAATTCTTTCAAGTGTTCTTTCAGACGAAGCATTTTTGACAACGTTGATGAAGTTACTGTTGGTGATCAAAGTTATTCCAGGCGCAAGCTCAAATTGATTCAAATACGATCGTTCACTCATTTGGAAATGATTCGTAGGATCGTACAGTTTCCTGGAATTAAGGAGACAAGTTAGGTACTATTTTGGGTAAATAGTACAATGTACAGAGGCCGTTTCTCCATGCTTGCACATATATAGAAAGAAGACAAATTGGCTCTGTCAGTGAGCAATTTACCTTGTAGTGGAGCAGGAATTACGGTGTACAATTTTGGCAGCAATTCAAACGAGATTCATTTCCTTTGGAGAATTTTTGTGACCGTTGCAATCGAAGCCTATATATATCAGCAGCAGTGTTGAAGAAAACACACTTCGCTATTTATCTATTGCTGTCACGCTGTCAAAATTAATCTAGAGCTTACACTTCGTTGAAAGCATCCAAAGCTCAAGCACTCGAAGAATCTTCATTCATTTGATATTCACTGTTATACCTTCGAGTCAATCTTCTGGTTACTTTGTTGTAATCGAGTTTCATTGTTGAAACCAGAAGATTTTTACAGTCTCAAATACGTGTTTTCATTGTTATATTTGATTGAGTCTGTAACGAACTGTCTTTGAAAAGAAGTTCGAAAAACTATCAAGTGTTGTAAACCAGCAGCGAAGTCTGCGTGAAGTGTTGTGAAGTGCTAGGAGTTCTCATAGCTGCGGGCTTTGGGATCGGGTGCTTGTAGACTGCCTACTTGCATCAAATCTTCTAGTGATACCTTTCGAGGAGGAAGAAGGGGAGACGTAGGACATTGAAGTCCGAACTTCTAGAAACAAATTCCTGACTCTATCTTTTACTTACAGCATTTATTTATTGTTGCGCATTATTCACTGTTCACAAACCAATCGGCCTTTTTCCGCACAAATATTTTTGGCTGAGAAGTTTGCATAAAACTGAGATCCAAATCATTTTAAAAGAGTTTTGAAATAGAAAAATCGAAGGAGTTCATTCAACCCCCCCCCTTCTGAACTCCTATTTACTTGATCCTATTTCTGGGACCATCAGAAGCAAAATAAATAATTTGTGGACTTAGGGATTTTCTGGGCGTTACACAACAACTAGAACTTCTATCGAAAATGTGATGGTACGTTCTAGAGGTAGCGAGAGAGCTCAATTTACTTTCTTCTCTCAAACACAAAATTTCCTCCTTTTGTTTCTGGATCTCCTCCAATTGTGGATCCGGAGGAAGATTTGGCCATGCCAACGTGTAATTTGAGCGGCTGTAAGGCCTTGGATTGCAGGAACCCGAGATAGGTTCTTGGTGCTACTATTTTCTCCCACCTCTTGAAGTCCATTCCTTCTTGGTGGCATCCTGCCTCTTATATAAATCTCGTTTTCCATAGAATACGCCAATTGATATATCCAAATTTTACCTGATCAGGAGGTCTCTGCATCGGAGACCAGTTTTGGACTGCTTGAATGAGTGAGAGGAAATGTGCTAAAATGGGTCACCTACAACAACAAGAAACAGGTCAGAGGGTGTTGAAAGAGTTTCACGCAAAATTCCTCTGATGCTTAAGTAAAATCAGATTCCTGGGGATAGAGAAGAAAGGTGTTTATATAGCCAATAAATGATATATCCTCCCCTGTAAAATGAAGCATACCTGGTATTTATAGAAGGGCTAAGCGTTTGCATGCACGTTACAATAGTTAATCGTGAGCCCGAGTCGCCTTTGCAGACGCTGCATGCACGTTACCTGGTACTTAGACTTATTCTGCGCTTGTTTAATCTGGAGTCCTACTATCATCATAGATCAGATCGGAATAGAGAGAATAAGAACAAGGCCACAGAACAGAACAAGGTAGCTCAGATCAGTTCAGACCATATACGAAGAGCAGACTAGAACCAGGGTAGTTGAGCATAAGCGAGTAGTTCGTTTGAGAATTTCTGATGAAGAAGGCAGTGTAGTTCAATGATTAGATCAGGTCGGAGTTTCACATCAGATCAGTACAGGCTACCAGTTTGGACGAGGCTGTAAACCAGTTTGGGCGAGGCTATCTTCCAGTTTGGGCGAGACTATATCTAGTTTGGGTGAGGGTGAGGCTGTATTCCAGTTTGGGTCCAATATTATGAGGTAGTCTGGTGAGGCTGTATTCCGGTTTGGGTCCAATATTATGAGGTATCAGACTATGTTGTCTTGCAAAGTTTCATTCGACCTGTGATTTTCGATGCTATGGATTTTACAGGTGAAGTTGGTCCACGTGGAAGTGAAGATGTCAGAAATCCAAGCCAGGAAATTCTCCTTCTATTTAGATCGTATTTTGGGCTTTGTACTTTTGATTACTACTTTGTTTTTTTACTTTGGTGGATGTAAATTGTTGTTTTCAGTATTTTTCTTCAAGGTTTGGACCTACTACTACTGCATTGGTATTTGAACTCGGTATTTTCGTAGTGCATGATGATTCTTTGTTGTTCGAGCATTAGTTTTTAACATTCATCCCTAATTTTCTCCACATTTTCTGTCGACCCCTGAAAAGTTTCATATATGAATTGAATATAACTATTTCAATAAATATGAGGAAACATTTGAGGAGACCTGATAATTCTACTAAAGTTTTTGTTTACATTTTTCCCAGTGTTGCATCATCTGGTGTTTTACCCCCGAGATAGGTTCTCGGTGCTACTGTTTTCTCCCACCTCTTGAAGCCCGTTCCTTCTTGGTGGCATCTTGTCTCTTCTACTCAATCTCGTTTCCCACAGATGATGCCAATTGATATATTCGAATTTTTCCCAGCCACGAGCTGCCACCAGATCAGAAGGTCTCTGTATTGGAGGCCAGTTCTTGACTGTTTTAATGAGTGAGAGGAAATGTGCTAAAAGGGGTCACCTAAAGCCACAAGAAACAAGTCAGAGGGTTCCGAAAGAGTTTCCTACAAAAGCCCTCCGATTCTTAGGTCATATCGGATGCCCTGGGATAGAGAAGAAAGGCGTTTATACAGCCGAGAATTGATATATCCTCCCCTGTAAAATGAAGCATACCTGGTATTTATAGAAGGGCTAAGAATTTGCATGAACGTTACCTAGTTAATCATGAGCCCCTGTGGGCTTTGCAGATGTTGCATGCACGTTACCCGGGATTCAGACCTTTTCTGTGCATGTCTAATTTTGAGCGTTTCTATCATCATAGATCATATCGGAATAAAGAGAATAAGAAAAGAGCCCAGAGAACAAAACAAGGTGGCTTAGATCAGTTTAGACCGGATACGAAGAGCAGACTAGAACCAGGACAGTTGAGTAGAACAGAGTAGTTCAGATGAGAACAGTTCTGGTGAAGGAGAGTAGTGTAGTTCAATGAATAGATCAGATCTTTCGCATCAGATCAGTACATGCTACCAGTTTGAATGAGACTGAACATCAGTTTGGACGAGGCTGTGTTCCAGTTTGGGAGAGGCTGTATCTAGTTTGGGTGAGGCTGTATTCCAGTTTGGGTCCAATATAATGAGGTATCACACTATGTTGTCTTCCAAAGTTTCATTCGACCTGTGATTTTTGGTGCTATGAATACTCGCAAGATATATAGAAGTGAAATTAATCCAGGTGGAAGTAAATGTGTCAAGAAAACCAAGCCAGGAAATTCTCCGTCTATTTAGATCGTATTTTGTGCTTTTAAATTTTGATTAATTCAATGTATTTTATTTTTCTGGATGTAAATTGTTGTTTTCAGTATTTTGCATCAAGGTTTGGACTTACTACTACTGCATTGGTATTTGAACTTCGTATTTTTGTAGTGCATGATGATTATGTGTTGCTCGAGCATTATTTTTTAGCTTTCATCCCTAATTTTCTCCACATTGTCTTTCGACCCCTGAAAAGTTTCAGATATGAATTGAATATAATCATTTAAATAAATACTGATGAGGAAATGATATTTGAGGAGACCTGATAATCCTACTCATGTTTGCTTACATTTTTCTCAGTGTTGCCTCATCTAGTGTTTTACCCCCGAGATTGGTTCTCGGTGCTACTTGTTTCTCCCACCTCTTGAATTCCGTTCCTTCTTGGTGGCATCAGTCTCTTCTACTCAATCTCATTTCCCTCAAACAGTGTCAATTGATATATCCAAATTTTTCCCAGCGATGAGTTGTCAGGCCTCGTGCTCACATCAGAGAAAAAATACGCAAAAACAAGCGGGAGAAACTAAAAAGTGGTTAAAATTTTTGCTTTTGGCCTGACGGTTTAAAACAATATAATTTAAAATACAGCAATACTCAAAATATATCCCAGTTTACACAAAATAAGCAAAGGCTACAAGCCAAGGTAAAACAGTACAGCATAAACATGCATCAAGTACCTGACAACAACAACAACTGAATACAACAGAGCACAGGGCATCCCCTGGCTACCAGTACTGATACATATATATATACTATACTAACTGGGACACTCTAACCACCTTCTGGGGCACCACCAGCTGGGTTAAAACCACGACCAGCTGTAAAACCTGGAATTTCTGAAAAAAAACACAGACAACAAACAAACCGAGCCCTAGAGGGGCATTGGGGTCAAACCCCAGTACGGAGAGCAACTGAAACAGCTAAAGAACAGCATAAGATAAAATGCAGATGCTATGCATGAGACACTGAACAACAGCTGAAGGCTTCAACCGAAGAAAGGGAGCCAAGGATCTCAAACACAGCTCAACGGGATCTGCAATGAATGGTGGCCACTGGTGTGTGTACAAGCATACGGGAATTACCCGCTCGTCTTTACACCACACCCGAATGCCAGATGCATCAAACAACTCAACCTACCGTTGCCCAACCCATGAACTGTGGTAGTTAACCACTCGGCGCATGAGGGCTAACATATCCCAGCAGGGAGATGAGAGTGCGGTATTGCCGCTCGCCCTCGCATCCTGGTAAGAACAGAACAGCAACAATACAACAAGATACAAGGCAGCAGGGATATGAAATGAAGGTGAATTAATGCATGTATGCATATAACAGCAGATAGCATAAAACATATGCACAACAGCAATCACAACAGCAAGCATCACGGCCATTCACACAAACAGCAACCTCACAATTTATCCCACGCCATCTCCAAGCTATAACAAGCTCAAATCCGTACCTCGATATTCTGTGCAACAATTACTACAAACGGGGTCCCGAGAAATCTGGTCTGCAACATGCTAAACAACACGCATAATTCTCAGGGACGCTAACACAGAATCACAAACTGGGAGCTACACTCAACCAGCGATAATCCTACCTTCCTAACTCAACAGGAAGCTCAAATCAAAGCCTAAGGTAAGATCTTATCAATTAATCGAAGCGCTACCTGAAACAGCGAACGCACGGCCACTGGTGCTGCTTCACGATCCTACTTCCAGCCTACCACAGCTTCCAAAAGTGGTATCAATCGAAAGAGCAACTCTCAAGGAGTGCAGCGCCACCGGTCTTGCTCAAAACAGAGACAGGAAACGACGGGAATCGACGGAGAAAAGCTACAGCGAACAGTGCTTAGGGTTCGCGACAGAGAACGATAATCGGAAAAAATATTCTAATTATGGGATCTCATGCCAAATCGAAGACCAAGTCTTCTAATAAATACACTACTCAACAGCTGGCAGCAGCAGGAACAGATTCCATCAACAAAACAGTCGTCATCGCTGTTATATCAACCAGCAGTTGGATCTCTCAACAACGCTAAGGCTAAACGGCGTCGCACCAACTTAACCAAACGACGTCGCAGAGGAACACGTCACCTTGCTATCAACAGCTGATCAACAAACCAGAAGCTGCAACACATCAGATCTCTCAACAGTAGATGCCTAATATAACCAGCAGATGATACAAAGCGCTCCACTCAAAATGCTGTCGTTCCAACTTAACTAAACGACGTAGTTTCGATACCCACTAAGAAACACGCTAACAAAACCAACAGCTGGTTCTTGTTCACAAAACGTCGTCGCTTCAGAGAGAGGGACACGTCACCACAGAACACGTCACTCGCTAGCCACTGCTGATCGCTAACCAACAGCTAATCACTCGCAACAGCTAGTCTCTCGCAACAGCTGGATACGCGCTAATACACCAATGACTGAAATCCACGTCAGCATTGCTGCTGCTTCCTACCAAAACGCAATGACTGAAATCTAACGAAGCACTTCTGCTCCAACTGATTCCTACTACTACTGCTGATATCTTTCCAACGGCTGCTTTCAACACTTAGGCAATTTCGATGACTTCCACACACACATCTACTAGTTCTTGTTCACAAAACGTCGTCGCTTCAGAGAGAGGGACACGTCACCACAGAACACGTCACTCGCTAGCCACTGCTGATCGCTAACCAACAGCTAATCACTCGCAACAGCTAGTCTCTCGCAACAGCTGGATACGCGCTAATACACCAATGACTGAAATCCACGTCAGCATTGCTGCTGCTTCCTACCAAAACGCAATGACTGAAATCTAACGAAGCACTTCTGCTCCAACTGATTCCTACTACTACTGCTGATATCTTTCCAACGGCTGCTTTCAACACTTAGGCAATTTCGATGACTTCCACACACACATCTACTACCAGCTGGTTTCAACCCAAGCAACACCTGATTGCGAAAACACAGGTCTCACATGAGTTGCCACAAAATCAGGAGGTCTCTATATGGGAGACCAATTATGGACGTCTTGAATGAGTGAGAGGAAATGTGCTAAAAGGATTCACCTACGACCACAAGAAACAGGTCATAGGGTGTCGGAAGAGTTTTCGACAAAGCCCTCCGATACTTAAGTCAGATCGGATGCCCGGGGATAGAAACGAAAGGCTTTTATATATCCAAGAAATGATATGTCCTCCCATGGAAAATGACACATACCTGTTATTTATAGAAGGGCTAAGAATTTACGTGCACGTTACCTAGTTAACCATGAGCCCGATTCGGCTTTGCAGATGTTGCATGCATGTTACCCGGGATTCAGACCTGTTCTGCGCATGTCTAATCTGGAGCGTAACTATCCATAGATCAGATTGGAATAGAGAGAATAAGAATGGAGCCCATAGAATAGAACAAGTTGGCTCAGACCAGTTCAGACCAGATACAAAGAGCAGACTAGAATCAGGGCAGTTGAGTAGACGCGAGTAGTTCAGATGAGAATTGTTCAGGTGAAGAAGAGTAGTATAGTTCAATGGTTAGATCAGAATGGAATTTCGCATAAGATCAGTACATGCTACCAGTTTGGAGAAGACTATACCCAATTTGGGCGAGGCTATATTCCAATTTGGGTGAGGCTGTATCTAGTTTGGGTGAGGCTGTATTCCAGTTTGGGTCCAATCTTATGAGGTATATCAGACTATGTTGTCTTCCAAAGTTTCATTGGAAATGTGATTTTCGGTGCTATGAATACTAACAAGATATATAGAGGTGAATTTGGTCCAGGTGGAAGTGAAGGTGTCAAGAAAGCCAAGCCAGGTAATTCTCCTTCTATTTAGATCGTATTTTGTCCTTTTTACTTTTGATTACTACTATGTTTTTTTTTCTTGATGTAAATTGTTGTTTTCAGTATTTGCTTCAAGGTTTGGACCTACTACTACTGCATTGGTATTTGAACTCGATATTTTGTATTGCATGATGATTCTGTGTTTTTCGAGCATTAGTTTTTAACATTCATACCTAATTTTCTCCACATTGTCTTTCGACCCCTGAAAAGTTTCAGATATGAATTGAATTAACAATTTCATTAAATACTGATGAGGAAACGATATTTGAGGAGACCTGATAATTCTACTCGAGTTTTTGCTTACATTATTCCCAGTGTTGCATCATCTGGTGTTTTACCCCAATTGGCTAAAAAAATATTGGTGGGTATCTTTTCAATTGTTTATTTAGCTTCCATTATCGGGTTTATGTAATCTAAATTAAAAGCCTTTTTTTTGCTTTTACTAAATTTTTTTCCTATATGTGCTGGTAGATAATCTGTGCTTGCGATCATCACAAACATGTTGATAGTTTGCAGTTGGAAAAGAGTTTGAACAGAGAAACAACTTACTTTCTTTTTTTCATTGTCCATATACCAATCAATTCAATGTTTAATAAGTTTTCCTTGATCTTCGTAAAGTCGCTGCTCTTCTCATTTTTGACTTCTTAGTTGTATCAAAAATGGACAAGAGTGGTATGTCAAAGGATAGACTATCACATGAATATGAGTCTGGAGTAAAATCATTCTTGGAATTTGCAATGACAAACGGTGACGATCCTGATGCAACACCTTGCCCACTACAAGATGTGGTAATCTAAAGAAGAAAAGTATTGATACTATTAGGGCGCATTTGTATTGTAATGTATAGATTTGACATATCATACATGGATATGGCATGGGGAAATATTTATGGTGGGGAACTCAATGAATGATAGTGATCGAGTAGGGCATGAGAAATACAATTCTTCTGATGAGGAAAATATAGATAACATGGTACATGATGCATATGATACTTATGTTGAGAATCCAAATCAATTCAATATCCTAATTGAAGATGCTGAGAAACCTTTATATCCTCCAAATCAATTCAATATCCTAATTGAAGATGCTGAGAAACCTTTATATCCTGGATGAACTAAATTTATAAAGTTTTCCGCAGTTGTGAAATTATTTAACTTAAAGGCAAAATACAGTTGGAGTGATAAAACTATTATAGATATACATAGTTTGTTTAGAGTGCTTCCAGATGACAATGAAATTGCCTTTATCTTTTCATGAAGCAAAGAAAAGATTGTGTGCATTAGGGATAGAGTATATGAAAATTCATGCTTGTCCTAATGATTGTATCTTGCATCAGAAAGAATATGAGGAGTTTACCATGGCCCTACTTGTGGGATGTCAAGGTGGAAGTTGGGAAAAAATATACCATTAGGGAAGGAGTTCATGTAAAGTTCCTATATTACTTCCCACCTATTCTAAGATTTAAAAGAATGTTTCAGACTAAGTCAATTTCCAAGGACTTAACTTGGCATATGCTGATAAAATAATTCGTGATGGACACTTGTATCATCCAACTACTGACTCTCTTGGAAATTAGTTGATCACAAGTGGCCATATTTTTCTTTTGTGCCAAGAAATCTTAGATTAACCATATCAACAGATAAGATCAGTTCCCATGGTCAGATGAGTTCTGCATATAGTTTTTGGTCAATTGTAATGATCAATTACAGTCTTCCTCCATAGTTGTGTATGGAGAGAAAATTTATAATGCTCACTTTGCTGATTTGTGGACCCAACAGCCAGGAAATGATATTGATGTTTACTTAGCACCTCTTTGATGACTTAAAATGTTAATGGGATACAAGTGTTGAAGTTTATGATGGATACCGTCAAGAAATTTTCTCACTTAGAGCTGTTATATGGGAATCTTTAGTATGTAAAGTGAAAGGGATATCATGCATGTCCTATTTGTGGTGAAGGACATATTCGACAAGGTTAAAGCATAATAGAAAATTTTCATATACAGGTGATAGAAGGTTTCTACCTTTAACTCATCCTTACCAAATACAGATGAAGGCAGTTAATGGAAACCAAGAGTTTAATTCTTCACCAAAGCCACTGAGTGGCCATGAAGTACTCGAAACAGTTAGTAATTAATTATCATGGGGGAAAAACTGTCGGAAACAGAAATAATGATGATGGAAAATCATGTTGGAAGAAAAATCGATATTCTTTGAACTTGAGTGTTGGAAACATCTACATGTTCGACATGTTCTTGAAAGATTCATGAAGGTTTTGAAAGGTTTCAAAATCACAATCAGCCTGAAGGTTGTATAGCTGAATTATTTTGATGAGGAGGCCGTCGAATATTGCTCAGACTTCTGTATAGTATGTACACAATTGGCATCCCATCTAAGCATCGTCAAGTAGTACTCACTAGGACTTTATTGAGTGCACTAGTGTTCTCCATTATAATGATGAGTTGTAACAAGCACATCATTATGTACTGGCAAATTACATCGAGATTGATCCTTATATCGATTAAAGACTCCAACTTATTTGTACTTTAAAATACAACGATATTCAAAATATTGATTTTACAACAATCGAAAACCAACAACAACAGATACAATAACAAATACAAGCATAGTATGACTCCCTAACATGGTACATCCCAAATCAGCAATAGAACATCACATCCTCACAGGGTGTTCCCCGGAGACTGCTCTACTGCATAATATAAATAATATACATAATTGGGACACTCTATCCACCTCCCGGGACACCTCCAGCTGGGCCATCTCCACGACCAGCTGAGAAACCTGGATAACCTGAACAACACACAGAAAAACAAAACAATCCAGCCCCAGAAGGACAGGGGTCAAACCCCAGTACGGAGAGCAACATGAAACAGCAAATAGATAGAGCAAGCTATAAATACGATGCTATGCATGAGAACAGGGAGCTCAAAGAATCCAAAGGACTGCGCACAGCTGAACGCCAAGGCTGAAAGTGGTCACCGAATGTGTGAGAGAATGTGAGTTACCCAGGCGCTCGATCAAACATGGTACCAACCACAAACATATTATATGGATGGTCTCAAATCATGTGAGAGAATGGGTGCTACCCAGACGCTCAATCACATGAAATACCAGCACAAGCTAGAACAAAAGGCCACAACGCATGTGAGAGAATGGGATCTACCCAGGCGCTCAATCACACACACCCTTTCAACAAGGATTAGCTCAAAGCAGACAACAACAGATCAGAGGTTCTCAGAGCAGGCTATTAACAAAGGCTCGCAAACGAATGAGTAGAACATCATATCATGCGTGTATGCATAATAACATCTTGCAAGATAATATACACACACAGATGCAAGCAACAATACAAGAACAACAGCATACACACTGCTCAACATAACAGCACATGCTCATTTATACACAAGTCCATCTCAAAGCTGTATGTATAAGCTCACATCCGTACCTTAGCTTTCTGAGCTACAATTATTATAACAAAGTCCCGAGCAACTAAAATCTGAAACCTGCTAAGCCAACAATAACGAAAATACTCAGAGAAAGTACGCACAGAAACTCTAACTAGGAGCTACAAGCTCAACCAGCTCTGTGCTACCCTTCGAGGACAACAGATAGCTCTAAACGAAGCGCAAGGTAGAATCTTATACTTACCAGAAGCACTACTTGAGCAGAATAACCAAATCTGCCAGTCCGTGAACAACGACGCATTGTAGCTCCTTCGCGTTCACTCTTCGAGCTAACCCAAATCTTCGAAAAAGGTATAAGAAGAGACACCTTGGCAATAGGAATCAAATGCTACCACTCTTGCTCCAATCTGAGTCTTCTACCGTCGGCAATCGAAGAAGATATCGTTCGGTGAACAGTAGCTAGGGTATCGCGATAGAGTAAGGATATGGAAAATATTTCTTAGTGTTGGGGAAGATATCGCGATCGAATTGTCCTCAAATCTGTTGAACAGTAACCACCGACAAATCGAGGTCCACAGCTGACACCATCTTAGATCTGAGTACCACTCTAGATCTGATCTCTACGCCCAAAACATATTTGAGCTTCTTCAAAACGACGTCGCACAGAAGTCCACTATTCCACTGGACACGTCATCTCACTAACACCAAATCTGCTATCGCTAAACGACGCCGCTTCGCATCTCAGATCTAGATTACCAGATCTGACACTAACACTGACCAGCGTCTACTACTAACTCAAAACGACATCGCACTATCTTCCGGTCTAGATAACCCGAAACCTGTCCACACCAAAATACAAACCGACGTCGCACAGAAGTCCACTATTCCACTGGACACGTCATCTCACTAACACCAAATCTGCTATCGCTAAACGACGCCGCTTCGCATCTCAGATCTAGATTACCAGATCTGACACTAACACTGACCAGCGTCTACTACTAACTCAAAACGACATCGCACTATCTTCCGGTCTAGATAACCCGAAACCTGTCCACACCAAAATACAAACCAAGACGGTCCACGCAGTACTAGCAACTTACGCATCTCAATGGTTTCTCCCAAACGATGGCGTTTCGCTACCCGCGCAGGATATCATTTAGCGAACTCAAAAATACTTTGCGACAACCAGATTTGACCACCAACGCAGATTACCATCGACCAGAGCCAAAGCCGAAGTCACCAACCAGTACTTCTCAACTCCATAAATCTGCCTACTACTACGCAGAACTCTACAATTGTCCAGAGCTGATTCCAATACACAAATACAGAGACCCGATACACTCACCAAGTATACCAGCTCAAAGATGATTCATCCCAGATCTTGTTCACGCCAGATCTAGTCTATACCAAACCGATTAATTAACTTAATTATCCAATAATCTTTCGGGTCTCACACAAAGTCCGAACAAGGGTAGTTCGATAGATCACCAGGTCATTATCCATCTGCATGCTCAGAACATCACTATGTTCCCTACCAATGAAACGTGGTACTTCGCATCGCAGATGCTAGTCTCAAGCTCGGGCGGTCCTTATCCTCTTTTGGACGGCCCAATCAACTAGGAACAGGTTTAGAATACATAGTGACTATTAAATGTGTTTCGTGATAGCCATCAAATCCACTATCACATCTAACATACACTATAGTGCATTCAAGGTTTTTATCCAACTTGTAAATATAATAATGAAGATAAAGAATGCCATAAAAGAATGCAAATTTCATAAATAAAGATTGTTTTACATAGAGTCAATAAGAACCCACATGCCACAAGTGTCAGGCCTTGTGCTCACAACAGATAAACACATGCGGAAGCTATCAAAAAGTGGGTAAAATTTTCGCTTTTAGGCCCGACGGTTTTAAACATATAATTTAAAATAAAGCGATACTTAAAATAAGTTTCCCAAATCATAAAACAAGCAACGACAAAGCATACATAATCCATACATGTATCATATCCCCTAAGGTTACAACAACAAAGCGCAGGGCATCCCCCTGGCTAACTGATACATATATATATATATATGCTATATGCTACTGGGACACACTAGCCACCTCCCGGGGCACCACCAGCTGGGTTAAACCCACGACCAGCTGTAGAACCTGGGTTTCCTGAAAACAACACAACAAGAAACAAACCAAGCCCCGGAGGGACATGGGGTCAAACCCCAGTACGGAGAGCAACTATAAAACAGCAATTATAAAATGTAGATGCTATGCATGAGATGCTGAACAACAACCAAAGACTCCAACCGGAAAGGAAATCAAAGCACAGCTCAACTGAATCTGCAACAAATGGTGGCCACTGGGTGTGTTCCAAGTGTGGTAGCTAACCACTCGCCGGGAGACAACACCCAAATACCAGATGCATCAACAACTCGGACTGCTGTTGCCCAACCTATGAACTGTGGTAGTTAGCCACTCGGCTCATAGGGGCTAACATAACCCAGCAGGGAGATGAGAGTGCGGTATTGCCGCTCGCCCTCGCAACCTGGTAAGAAACAGAACAAGAACGACGCAACGATGGCAATGAAACTGGAATGAGATGCAAAACCGTGTATGCACATGCTGGACAATAACAAGCATATCAACATATGCGCAACAACAATACCAACAGCATGTATACAACACATAACACACAACCATCTCACAATTCACCCAAGCTGTCACCTTGCTGAAATTACAAGCTCAACCCGTACCTTATACTGAGCAACAACTAACCCTGCGAGAAATCCCGAAGACTCTGGTAAAAGCCTGTTAAACACACGGCATACAAAACGTAAATCTAACAGATTTCTACTCAAGCTCACGGCTGGGAGTCTCACTTCGACCAGCTATCCAAATACCTCAAACATTCATAGAAAGCTTAAGAATTAAGGCTAGAAACAAGGTCTCACCGAAAACCAGAACGTAGTTCTACCA
>KQ988034.1:155277-177088 GCA_001598015.1 Dorcoceras hygrometricum
ACAGATCTTCCTACGTCATCAAGTCTGTTCGAACATTACACATGCCTCAACAAACAGATCTCTCCAAAACGACGGCGTTCCAAGCAAAACAGCTCTCACACTAAATCGAACAGATCTCTCGAGCAGCAACGCTTACGTCAGCCACACGACGACAACACACGCTGCTGACGTCATGAGATCTACCAACAGCTTTTCACCCAACAGACTCAAGCCAGCAATGCTTACGTCATCTACGCTAAGCAACCATACAATGCTGACGTCATCAAATCTGCTACCAGATTTTACCGAAAGGTCTCTCAAACCAGCTATGTTTACGTCAGCATCACAGCGCATACCAACGACGCTGACATCATCAGATCTGTTACTAGATTTCACTAAAATTCGAAAATCTCAAAATTTCGAAAGTTTCCAGAATTGTTCTAAGGAGTGAAATCGACCCGAAAAAAGGCAACTCAAGCTTCACAACAGAGATCTAACCCACGAAATCTCTAAAAACTTGATTAATTCAACAATTAATCCTTAATACGAATTCAGGTCTCACATTTCTCCCCCACTAAAAAGGATTTCGTCCTCGAAATCAAACAACAATCCAACTACTAAAACACAGCAGCACGAAACAAACGAGAACTCGCCTAACACAGGGCAAGAGTTCAAGGTAACTGAGCAAGCAATTTACATAAACTAGGGAAGAAAGACAACTAAAAGCTACAAACTACTGGAAAATATAGCCCAAAGGCTATTCAAACAGATGCGGCCACTCGCGCTGCATCTTTTCTTCCAGTTCCCAAGTAGCTTCTTCTCTTCCGTGCTTGCTCCACTGCACCATTACCAACGGAATGGTCTTATTCCTCAACTGCTTCTCCTTTCTACCAAGGATTTTCAAAGGATATTCCTGATAGCTCAACGACTGATCTAGCTCAACCTCGTCAGTTCCAAGCACATGAGACGGATCTGGCTCATACTTCCTCAACATCGACACATGAAACACATCGTGAAGAGAGGACAACTCAGACGGCAACAACAACCGATACGCTAAAGGGCCAATCCTCTCGACGATCTCATACGGACCAACATAACGAGGGGCTAACTTTCCCTTGCCTCCAAAGCGCATCACGCTATGTTGGTCCCCGGGAAATAGGATTACAAGATCAGCAGGCGCTGTTTGATAACCATTGAAATTTTGCGCGCTGCCGATGAGCTGCAATAGCTCGTTTGTTCTTGAACATATAAGATCAAAGCTTGAGCACCGGAAACAGATCTGGTATGATTTAAAAATCATGCGGAAAATACCAGAACTGAATCCTAGATTTTAAAACAACTCAAACAGATTTATGTACAACATAAATCTGTTAGAGATTTGCGTGCTTGTGTGCTGCTGAAATGAGATGCTAAGAACTGAACTGTTTATGCGTGCAATGCGATGTGCTGAATTATAAACGTGCAATGCTAAAGTAAATGCTTGCTGAATGAATAACAGAACACGATACAAGACAGCATATTTGTTTATGGAAGTTCGGATATCAACATCCTACATCTCCCCTTCTTCCACCTCGGAAGGATCCACTACTTCATAACTGCACATCAGCCGCAACTAGGCAAGCAAACACATAACCAGCAAAGCCATCTCACAATTCACCCAAGCTGTCACCTTGCTGAAATTACAAGCTCAACCCGTACCTTAATTCCTCAAAGGACAAAGCAACTCCCTGCCTGCACAAATCTGTACTTCGAAAAGCTCGAACACAAACAGCAACTTCGTGCTTTCGCTCCAGTCAAAGACAGCCTCTAAAATGGGTACGAGGTGAAAGAGCTTTCCAAGAGGAGTCCAACGCTACCTCAATCGTGAAAAACCACGGCCGGAGTCGACGGAAATCTACCGGAGAAGCTCACGGTGAACAGTAACGAGGGTTGAAGAAACAGAGGTCGACAATCGGGGAAATATTTCTAAGTATGGGAACTGGTGAGTTAAAATGAAGCCAACCCTTCTAATTATAGGCGCGAGAGATCTGTTTAAATGAATCACCGACACAACAGATCTCACAAGCTATTGCTAACACAACGAATATTCCCAAAAACGACGTCGCAACACTTAGAAGAAAAGAGAGGTCTGGCCTAAATCGCTGGAATCTGAAAATACGCTAACACAAAGCCAAAACCGCGGACAGATCTGCTTACGTCACCAAAGCTGCTCGCTAAACCAATCGCGCGCACATAACAGATCTTCCTACGTCATCAAGTCTGTTCGAACATTACACATGCCTCAACAAACAGATCTCTCCAAAACGACGACGTTCCAAGCAAAACAGCTCTCACACTAAATCGAACAGATCTCTCGAGCAGCAACGCTTGCCCCCACTACACAAATACGCGATGCTGACGTCATCAGATCTGCTACTAAATTTCACCAAAATTCGAAAATCTCAAACTTTCAAGAAATGCTCCACATACGATTCTCAGCTCGAAAGTGAAACCCAAACATTCACAATTAAATCTGAACCACCAGAGATCGCTAAAACACGATTAATTCAACAATTAATCCTTAATACGAATTCAGGTCTCACAACAAGTTGGCTAGTTGGGCACCTACTCTAACATCATCAACTCATTGTGATGACTAAGCACCCCATACAAGAATGTCTGGTCATGAAGATCTCGTTGTGTGTCGGGTGAGGCGGTTGGCTGCTTCACCACTCCACAACAAGGCCTTGACAGACAGGGTAGTAACATAAACATTGGGATAAGCAGATGATAAATCTTGGGTTGATACATACTTGCATAAAATGGAGATTTGCGGCTTCAATGACCTTGAGGTCAGGAGTTCTCTGCACCAGGTCAAAGTATTTTTCGGGGACCATGTGTCGAATGAACTTCAGTGAGATGAGGCCGAAGGGTGTGGCCATGAAAGAAATCTCAGAGATATCCAAAGCCAAGGGAGGCGCATCTGTGGACTGCATTAGAGTGTAATTCGAAAGAAGGACCTCAAAATAGCTAAGTAAAATACCTAAAGATAAGAGGTAACTATACGAGTTCGGGCCAACTGCCTAGTGCTGATCCCGAGTTGCCTACATTACTCTACAATGAACTTAGGGATTGGAAATCGGAGACCCATATATACCTGTTAATATAAAAAGTATTGAAGCCCGTAGGAGGACTATTAGCTCGATCACCTACGTCGGGAATGTAACCTCATATCTATTGTTCATCCCCGATTTATCCCTAATTTGAGGAATATATGACTCTCTAAGAGTCGAGGCTTTTATTTCATACCATGTACACCCTGACGAGGCAAGATGAGCCTCTATAGACATCATGAACGGTGGGGGTACCACCTTCCTCATTGCTAGATCCTGGAGAGCTGGGAGAATCCAAAGAATCGGCTGTCCTCCTAACTACACTACTCTCAGGGAATGACATTTTTTTAAAAATAAAACCAAAAACTTACAAGTGTGGAAGTATGGAAAGTAGGTCGGGAGAAAATAAGAAATAGTTCTAGAGGTCAGGACACAGGTAAGAATTTTGGCAGAGTTTTGACACGGTAAAAGAAACGAAGGTGAAAATTAAAGTACAAAAACCGCCTATTGATAGGAGTTCAAGGAACATTACAGCCGTCAGATATCAATCTCAATGAATGGTTTAGATCACCTCGGGAACTCTAACCGTTGCCTCGAACACCGGGCTAGGGCTTATCCTGACCATCTGATTAAAATTAATCAACGACTGTGGTACAAGTTCACACGGATCGTGGTTTTCCTCAGAATTTTTTCACCTCAAAAATTGTTCCACATAGTCCTAAACTTCAATTCTTCGTCTAGGACTTGCTGGGGGGATACTCTTGATACAACATATATATTACACCTCGAGATCCGAGGACAAAGCTTCTATTGGAACGTCATTGGTAGGATTCCGTCTTGGCACCACGCGGTCATCTCAGTCCTCGAGTTCATCTCACAGCTAAAGCATGTCCCGACAAGATAAAAAGAATTGAAAAAATTTCCAAGCACTCCTCATTGCTTTCGGCCAACACACGCCTAATAGGCACTCCATGGGTACCCGCAATGCACCTAGGACAGTCTCTCCAGGACACCTCGGGATTTCGAGGTGTGACGATTCTTCACCGTATAGCTTCGCATCACGATCTCGAGGCAAGAGGTCTGCTATGATAGCGATTCGTCACAATCACTTGGTCCTCTTGTTTAGCACGTGATTATTGCACTGCAAAAACTGCAAAATCCATCCCTGCGTATAGGAGGTAGGGTGGTGTACACGCAAGGTTTGCAAAGCCCATTCTGGCTCATGATTATCCAGGTAACCCACACGCAACCGCTTGGCTCTCCTATAAATACCGAGGTATCTCTCGGTTTACACACACATTCAGCAGAATCATTCTCCGCACTATATATATTCTCGATCACTCGAGCTGACTTAAGCATCGGAGGACCTTCGTCGGGATAACTTCCGATATCCTTTGACCAGTGTCTGTGGTTGCAGGTCATTGTAGGAAAGACATACAGCTCATCCTCCGAGGACAGAGTTCCCGGCGTGTCCTCTCATATTCCTCGAGTTATATCGTGTCATGGCCCAGACCTAGTAATAGCTCGCTGCTGGTGACTCGTCCAAACAGATTCCTCCTAGTTCAGCTCAACAGATCTCACTATCTCACTCCTCAAGGATAGACCTCCCGACCTAATGGTCTGACGTGGTGAGGAGAAATTCGGTTACATCAAAATCTGTACTTTCCCATCATAATAATAAAGACTTAATGGATTGGGTACCCTTTTCTTTATCATATTTTTCAAGTATATGATATATACATCAATTCATATGATAATTTTCGTCCATGTGATGCAGTAACATAAAACTTTCTAAACACTATCAATGATTAAGCTTGAATCCATATTAAAACAAATTCCGACGTAATTGTGATTTATTTCTAAAAAAACATATGATATTGATGCTTAAAACCTTTTCGGGTCCGACTTGAGAGATATTTCTACCGACCCAAGGACCTAATGAGCTTTTTCTTGCGAATCCTAAACACTCGACATGTACTCAAAATCAAACGTCAGTCCCGACGAAGACTCTCCGATGTTTAGTTCAGGTAATCAGGAAGAATACGAGTGTATACAAGATGGGAAAACATGAATTTTTGAATGAACCGTAGAGTGAAGCATACCTGGGTATTTATAGAGGGATGGAATCGGTTGCGTGCATGTTACCTGGCTAATCATGATCCGGTATGAGTCTGTAGCAGTTGTGTACACGTTAGGTAGCTAATAATGATTCGATATGGGCGTTACACAGCTGTGTACACGTTACCTGGTTAATTATGATTCGGTATGGGTCTTGCAGCTTTGGCCTCCTCGGGTACTCAAGCATGGGAAGCCGATGCACCGAGTTGGGGCTGACACTACTCCTCGGGCCATGAGGACAACCCTCTATATGGTATCAGATATATATTCTCCAATTACTAGAGCCATGGGAAGATCGGTTATGTGTTTGAGTGCGCATATACATCAACCCAATAACTTGTTATGAAGTCGTGCGACCTATGCGCCATTGTGTGTTGTGTGTGTTTTATTTATCTATTTGAAAAAGTGGACTCCAGAAGTGTAGTTTGGGGCATGAGGACGCATTGCAGACAACAGAGTACTAGAGAAAATAGGTGCGTAAATGTGGTGATTAATACGCAGTTGCAAAACGACAAATAAGTCCTTCCTCCAGTCCAATCCGCCACTGTAATTGTCTAGTTATATGTTAAAACCGATTCCGGTTCAATTCAATTGAAAGAACTTTGAATTAAGTTTTAATTCCAATTTTCGAGTCAATAACTTCTACACTACCTCATATCATTCATCGCTTTAAAAAAAAGATCAACAGAAATTTTAATCATACTATATTAAAAATTATTGTAAACAACTTTTTTGAATAATTGAGGACTAGGGATACGAACCAAGATATTCAAGTATCTAAGGAAAAGTTTTGAGTTTCGAATCCCCAGTTACTAATGCTCATGTTTATTATTCCCTCCCTCCCGATTATATATAGCTTTTATTTTTTATTTCTTCCATTTATGTGGGCTTATTTCATATGTAAGAATTTTTTTTATTACTCTTTTATTAATGTACCTTAACTACACCTTGAAAAATGCATAACTGTTTAGCGAACCCATTAAATAGAGATAAAAATATGACGTTGTATATAATTTTATTTTTCAAAGATTTTTCTTAATTCATATGAAATAAAAATAGATCTATGTAAGTATTTGGAAATTACAAAGCGTGGTGGCAGCTTTTAAAAGTAATTAGAATTAAAGATGAGCCGTTTATAAATACATAAACACACTCTCACACTTCTGCTTCCTTATCTCCCTCTCGTAGTCTCGTTCTTGTTTCCATTTATACACCAAGAACAAATATTCCCACTCATTTTCGCAATATTTATCTATTTATGTGAAAATATTCGGGCCACCTCCGCTGCTGATACAGCTGCAATACTGATTCCAGCTGGTAGTTCTAACTAGCTCAATGAACGAATGTGCGATCTGGTTATATAAATCTTGAACTGCAACAGCTCATGTTCTTGAAAGGTTTTGAGCACCGAGAGATAGATCAGGTATGATATAAATCATGCGGAATTAAACCTGAACTACCCTCTGTAAATTAAAACATAAAAGCTGGTTTAAACATGTATGCATGTAGATGCAGAAAGCTGTAAATGCAGTAAGTAAAGAAAACAAACACTGCGAGTTTGTTTATGGAAGTTCTGAGCTCAATCTCCTACAGTGTAAGAAATTACAGTGTAAGCTCTCTCTCAAATGTATTCTCACAAACTGGGAAGTGCTTTTTCAAAGCTAATCACTCGTTGTCTTCCCTGTTTTTGTTGTGCATCTCTCACTGTTTTGTTTTAATTTTGCTCTTGTGCACACATCCTTCACTTCTGCCAGCTTCTGCTCTTGATATAGCATCTTGTGCAATTCTATCCGTTGGACACAAAGGTTTATCCTTTGTAAAGGCTTCTGTAAAGTTCTGACAGTGTTGTACCTTGTGTCCTTTTGCATTTAATGCAATTGCAGACTTTGTTGACTCTGAGCTCTCTTCATTTAATGCGCTGCAGCCTTTGCTGAAATTGAGCTCTGTGAATCTGTTCCTGATGTAAACAGGACATAGCAAATCATTTTGAACGACATTAATTCAATCTTCACATGTATTTGTGTTCAAACTGCTTTGTCTGTCTGAGCTGGTTGGTCCCAGCTGGTTGGTCCCAGCTGGTTCTTTTCACTTCTTATCTGCTTTTATTTCTGAGCTGCTCTTGACCACAACTGCTCTAATCTGATTCTGTCTTCGTAACTCTGCTCTTCTTCTATGCAGAACTACTTGATCAGCTTGGATCTCCAGTGCTGAACCAGCTTGGACGTCCCCTCATTATTCCAGCTTTGGATTAACTTGCTAATCTTCCTTTGCTGATCCAGCTCGGGAGTTCCCTCACTGTACCAGCTTGGATGTCATCAATCTGCCTTGAGATCTTCTCTGTCACCTCTCTTCTTTTCTAACTGCTCTCATCATCTTCACGTAGCTGATCTGCTAGAGTGCTTTGTTCCAACTCGCTGGTGAGCTGCTACATTTCTCTTCATCCAGCTCGCTTCAATCTCTGTACCAGCTTGCTTCCATTGCAGATTTCGCATGACACTAGTGCTATCCCCTCCGAAACGGTCCAACGAGTACAACTCACCAGTACGTCGTGACATAAGCTGCTTTTTGGACTAATTCCTTCGTTTAGGCCTCCGAAATCACGTCTGTTTGTCTCAGCTCAACCTGCGCACTTAAGTTAAATCGTTAGTAAAATAATAGCAGGTTTTGTGTTAATCAAAATTAAGATTCTGATCTGTAACACAGATCCAACAATCTCCCCCTTTTTGATTTACACAAAACCTGAATAAACATATGCACGACATAACGATTTCAAAATATTTTCCCCCTTTTTGTGGGAATCAAAAAGGGTTCCGAAATCTTGTCTCCCCCATAATATTCAAAACAAAGCTCCCCTTTACCAGCACGGAGATTTTATTTTTCGAAAATAAAACATTTTAGGGAAGCAGTTTGTTGAAAACCAATGCATGTATGAGATTTGAAAAACAGAATCTGTGCCACTGAAATATCTCATCTATTTAGACCAGAGGAGTAATAGAGAATTCAATCTACAGAATCTCTTCCATTTTTCCCTAAGCTTTAGCCTCGCCAAACCTAGAGATCTTGACGTCCACAGATCTCACGCAATCTGTCAGCTCATCGGAACAGATATTGCTGTAGTTTCCTTTCGAGAAACTGCTCTGAAATTCAATAAACATTACTCCCCTATCTTTAAAAAATGAGTTTTTGAAAACTCTTAAAAAGATTTTGTAGCAGAGAGAGACAATCAGAGCTGAAGACATTTTAAAACTTAAAAATTTTCAATTTAAAATGCTCTTTCAAGAACCACCCGCTCTAATACCACTTGTTTAGGATAAAAAAATCGGGGTTGTTCGTGAGATCTGCTACAAATCACGTAGGCTCTCACACAGCCCAAGTTCCGACCCTGTGAGTCACGTGCATTTAAAATTTTTGAGGGTTGAAAACCGGCACGCAACAGGAAACCAGATCGCATATATGTGGAACCAGCTTAGCGCTAAACCAGCACAGTGCAATACTGATTCCAGCTTATAGTTCTAACCAGCTCAATGAACGAACATGCGATCTGGTTATATAAATCATGAACTGCAATAACTCATGTTCTTGAAAGGTTTGAGCATCGAGAGGTAGATCAGGTATGATAAAAATCATGCGGAATTAAACCTGAACTAAACTCTGTAAATTAAAACATAAAAGCTGGTTTAAACAAGTATGCGTGTAGATGTAGAAAGCTGTAAATGCAGTAAGTAAAGAAAACAAAACTGTGAGTTTGTTTATGGAAGTTTGGAGCCCAATCTCCTACATCTCCCCTTCTTCCTCGATGGGAAGGTTTACACTAGAAGACTTTGATTACAACGACCCTCGCTGCAACCCACTCCTACGACCAGCAGCCGCATGAACTCCTAGCAACACAAATGCACACCAGTCCGCAAGCTGCTTGTGTCTAACTCACTTCTTTTCTGCCTCTGTGAGAAAGGCTACAAGGACTTGTTTAACGTCTCTGTCCAAAGACTATAATGATTTGGTGTATGTGATTCACTCACTAATCTATAAAACTCATCTCTCGAAACTGTGAATGAATCTGTGTGTAAGAAGTTACTGTGTAAGCTCTCTCTCAAATGTATTCTCACACATTGGGAAGTGCTTCTTCAAATCTAATCACACGTTGTCTTCCCTGTTTTTGTTGTTCATCTCTCACTGTTTTTTTTTAATTTTGCTCTTGTGCACACACCCTTCACTGCTGCCAGCTTCTGCTCTTGATATAGCCTCTTGTGAAATTCTATCCGTTGGACACAAAGGTGTAGCCGTTGTAAAGGCTTCTGTAAAGTTCTGACAGTGTTGTACCTTGTTTCCTTTTTCATTTAATGCAATTTCAGGTTTTTTTGACTCTGTGCTCTCTTCATTTAATGCGCAACAGCCCTTGCTGAAATTGAGCTCTGTGAATCTGTTCCGGATGTGAATAGGATGCAGCAAATCAATTTGAACAACATTAATTCAATCTTCACATGTATTTGTGTTCAAACTGCTTTGTCCGTCTGAGCTGGTTGCTCCCAGCTGGTCACTGAGCTGGTTTGTCCCAGCCGGTTCTGTTCACTTCTTATCTGCTTTTAGTCCTGAGCTTCTCTTGACCACAACTGCTCTAATATGATTCTGCTCTTCGTAACTCAGCTCTTCTTATACGTGGAACTACTTGATCAGCTTGGATCTCCTCTGCTGAACCATCTTGGGCTTCCCCTCACTGTTCCAGCTTTGGATTACCTTGCTAATCTTCCTTTGCTGATCCAGCTCGGGCGTCCCCTCACTGTACCAGCTTGGATGTCCTCAATCTTCTAAAGATGTTCTCTGCCAGCTCTTTTCTTTTCTAACTGCTCTCATCTTCTTCACGCAGCTGATCTGCTACAATGCTTTGTTCCAGCTTGCTGCAGAGCTGCTACATTTCTCTTCATCAAGCTCGCTTCAATCTCTGTACCAGCTCGCTTCCGTTGTATATTTCGCATGAGACCAGTGCTATCCCCTCCGAAACGGTCCAACGAGTACAACTCACCACTACGTCGTGATATAAGCCGCTTTTTGGCAAAATTCCTTCGTTTAGGCCTCCGAAATAACGTCTTTTTGTCTCAGCTCAACCTGCGCACTTAAGTTTAATCGTTAGTAAAATAATAGCAGGTTTTGTGTTAATCACAATTAAGATTCTGATCTGTAAACACATATCCAACAATCTCCCCCTTTTTGATTACACAAAACCTGAATAAACATATGCACGAAATAACGATTTCAAAATATTTTCCCCCTTTTTGTGGGAATCAAAAAGGGTTCCGAAATCTTGTCTCCCCCTTAATATTCAAAACAAAGCTCCCCCTTACCAGAACGGAGATTTTATTTTTCGAAAATAAAACATATTAGGGAGGCAGTTTGTTGAAAACCAATGCATGTATGAGATTTGAAAAACAGAATCTGTGCCACTGAAATATCTCATCTATTTAGACCAGAGGAGTAATAGAGAATTCAATCTACAGAATCTCTTCCATTTTTCCCTAAGCTTTAGCCTCGCCAAACCTAGAGATCTTGACGTCCACAGATCTCACGCAATCTGTCAGCTCGTCGGAACAGATATTGCTGTAGTTTCCTTTCGAGAAACTGCTCTACAATTCAATAAACATTACTCCTCCTATCTTTAAAAAATGAGTTTTTGAAACTCTTAAAAAGATTTTGTAGCAGAGAGAGACAATCAGAGCTGAAGACATTTTAAAAACTTAAAAATTTTCAATTTAAAATGCTCTTTCAAGAACCACCCGCTCTAATACCACTTGTTTAAGATAAAAAAATCAGGGTTGTTCGTGAGATCTGCTATAAATCACGTAGGCTCTCACACAGCCCAAGTTCCGACCCTGTGAGTCACGTGCATTTAAACTTTTTTAGGGTTGAAAACCGGCACGCAACAGGAAACCAGATCGCATATATGTGGAACCAGCTTAGTGCTAAACCAGCACAGTGCAATACTGATTCCAGCTTATAGTTCTAACCAGCTCAATCAACGAACATGCGATCTGGTTATATAAATCATTACTACAATAACTCATGTTCTTGAAAGGTTTGAGCATCGAGAGGTAGATCAGGTATGATAAAAATCATGCGGAATTAAACCTGAACTAAACTCTGTAAATTAAAACATAAAAGCTGGTTTAAACATGTATGCGTGTAGATGCAGAAAGCTGTAAATGCAGTAAGTAAAGAAAACAAACACTGCGAGTTTGTTTATGGAAGTTCGGAGCCCAATCTCCTACATATCCCCTTCTTCCTCGATGGGAAGGTTTACACTAGAAGACTTTGATTACAATGACCCTTGCTGCAACCCACTCCTACGACCAGCAGCCGCAAGAGCTCCTAGAAACACGACTGCACACCAGCCCGCAAGCTGTTTGTGTCTAACTCACTTATTTTCTGCCTCTGTGAGAAAGGCTACAAGGACTTGTTTAACGTATATGTCCAAAGACTACAATGATTTGGTGTATGTGATCACTCACTAATCTTTACAGCTTATCTCTAGAAACTATGAGTGAATCTGTGTGTAAGAAATTACAGTGTAAGGTCTCTCTCAAATGTATTCTCACACACTGGAAATTGCTTCTTCAAAGCTAATCACTCGTTGTCTTCCCTGTTTTTGTTGTGCATCTCTCACTGTTTTGTTTTCATTTTGCTCTTGTGCACACACCCTTCACTGCTGCCAGCTTCTGCTCTTGATATAGCCTCTTGTGCAATTCTATCCGTTGGACACAATGGTGTAGCCGTTATAAAGGCTTCTGTAAAGTTCTGACAGTGTTGTACATTGTGTACTTTTGCATTTAAGGCAATTGCAGGCTTTGTTGACTCTGAGCTCTCTTCATTTAATGCGCTACAGCCTTTGCTGAAATTGAGCTCTGTGAATCTGTTCCTGATGTGAACAGAACACAGCAAATCAATTTGAACAACATTAATTCAATCTTCACATGTATTTGTGTTCAAACTGCTTTGTCCGTCTAAGCTGGTTGGTCCCAGCTGGTCACTGAGCTGGTTGGTCCCAACTGGTTCTGTTGACTTCTTATCTGCTTTTATTTCTGAGCTGCTCTTGACCACAACTGCTCCAATCTGATTCTGCTCTTAGTAACTCAGCTCTTCTTCTACGCATTACTACTTGATCAGCTTGGATCTCCAGTGCTGAACCAGCTTGGGCGTCCCATCACTGTTCAAGCTTTGGATTACCTTGCTAATCTTCCTAGCTAATCCAGCTCGGGCGTCCCCTCACTGTACCATCTTGGATGTCCTCAATCTGCCTTTATATCTTCTCTTCTTTTCTAACTTCTCTCATCTTCTTCACGCAACTGATCTGCTACAGTGCTTTGTTCCATATCGCTGCTGAGCTGCTACATTTCTCTTCATCCCGCTCGCTTCAATCTCTGTACCAGCTCGCTTCCGTTGCATATTTCGCATGACACCAGTGCTATCCCCGCCAAAACGGTCCAACGAGTACAACTCACCACTACGTCGTGACATAAGCCGCTTTTTGGCCAAATTCCTTCGTTTAGGCCTCCGAAATCGCTTTTGTTTGTTTCAGCTCAACCTGCGCACTTATTTTAAATTATTAGTAAAATAATAGCATGTTTTGTGTTAATAAAAATTAAGATTCTGATCTGTAAATACAGATCCGACAATCTCTCCTTTTTTTATTTACACAAAACCTGAATAAATATATGCACGAAATAACGATTTCAAAATATTTCTTCCCCTTTTTGTGGGAATCAAAAAGGGTTCCGAAATCTTTTCTCCCCCTTAATATTTAAAACAAAGCTACCCCTTACCAGCACATATTTTATTTTTCGAAAATAAAACATTTTAGGGAGGCAGTTTGTTGAAAACCAATGCATGTATGAGATTTGAAATACAGAATCTGTGCCACTGAAATATCTCATCTATTTAGACCACAGGAGTAATAGAAAATTCAATCTACAGAATCTATTACATTTTCCCCTAATTTTTAGCCTCATCAAACCTAGAGATCTTGGCGTCCACAGATCTCGTGCAATCTGTCAGCTCGTCGGAACAGATATTGCTACAGTTTCCTTTCGAGAAACTGCTCTGCAATTCAATAAACATTACGCCCCTATCTTTGAAAAATGAGTTTTTGAAAACTCTTAAAACGATTTTATAGCACATAGAGACAATCAGAGCTGAAGACATTTTAATAACTTAAAAATTTTCAATTTAAAAATCTCTTCCAAGAACCACCCGCTCTGATACCATTTTTCAGGATTGAAAAACCGGGGCTGTTAGTGAGATCTGCTAAATCACTCTCACACAGCCCAAGTACCAACCCCATGAGTCACGTGCATTTAAAAGTTTTGAGAGTTGAAAAACCGGCACGCAACAGGAAACCAGTTCGTATATATGTGGAACTAGCTTAGCGCTAAACTAGCGCAGTGCAATACTGATTCCAACTGGTAGTTCTAACTAGCTCAATGAACGAACGTGCGATCTGGTTATATAAATCTTGAGCTGCAATAGCTCATGTTCTTGAAAGATTTTGAGCACAGAGAGATAGATCAGGTATGATAAAAGTCATGCGGAATTAAACGTGAACTACCCTCTGTATATTAAACCATAAAAGCTTGTTTAAACATGTATGCGTGTAGATGCAGAAAGCTGTAAATGCAGTAAGTAAATAAAACAAACACTGTGAGTTTTTTTATGGAAGTTCGGAGCTCAATCTCCTACATCTCCCCTTCTTCCTCGATGGGAAGGTTTACACTAGAAGACTTTGATTACAACGACCCTCTCTGCAACCCACTCCTAAGACCAGCAGCCACAAGAACTCCTAGCAACACCATTGCACACCAGCCCACGAGCTGCTTGTGTCTAACTCACTTCTTTTCTGCCTCTGTGAGAAAGGCTACAAGAACTTATTTAACGTCTCTGTCCAAATACTACAATGATTTTGTGTATGTGATTCACTCACTAATCTATACAGCTCATCTCTCGAAACTGTGAGTGAATCTGTGTGTAAGAAATTACAGTGTAAGCTCTCTCTCAAATGTATTCTCACAAACTGGGAAGTGCTTTTTCAAAGCTAATCACTCGTTGTCTTCCCTGTTTTTGTTGTGCATCTCTCACTGTTTTGTTTTCATTTTGCTCTTGTGCACACACCCTTCACTTCTGCCAGCTTCTGCTCTTGATATAGCCTCTTGTGCAATTCTATCCGTTGGACAAAATGGTGTAGCCGTTATAAAGGCTTCTGTAAAGTTCTGACAGTGTTGTACCTTGTGTACTTTTGCATTTAAGGCAATTGCAGGCTTTGCTGACTCTGAGCTCTCTTCATTTAATGCGCTACAGCCTTTGCTGAAATTGAGCTCTGTGAATCTGTTCCTGATGTGAACAGACGCAGCAAATCAATTTGAACAACATTAATTCAATATTCACATGTATTTGTGTTCAAATTGCTTTGTTGGTCACTGAGCTGGTTTGTCCCAACTGGTTCTGTTCACTTCTTATCTGCTTTTAGTTATGAGCTGCTCTTGACCACAACTGCTCTAATCTGATTCTGCTCTTCTTCTACGCAGAACTACTTGATCAGCTTGGATCTCCTCTACTGAACCAACTTGGGCGTCCCCTCACTGTTCCAGCTTTTGATTACCTTGCTAATCTTCCTTTGCTGATCCATATCGGGCGTCCCCTCACTGTACCAGCTTGGATGTCCTCAATCTACCTTAAGATCTTATCTGTCAGCTCTCTTCTTTTCTAACTGCTCTCATCTTCTTCACGCAGCTGATCTGCTAAAGTGCTTTGTTCCATCTCGCTGCTGAGCTGCTACATTTCTCTTCATCCAGCTCGCTTCAATCTCTATACCAGCTCGCTTGTTCCATCTCGCTGCTGAGCTGCTACATTTCTCTTCATCCAGCTCGCTTCAATCTCTATACCAGCTCGCTTCCGTTGCAGATGTGAGACCTGAAATTAATAAAAGATTAATTGTTGGATTAATTGGTTTTTAAGGAATTCTGGGTGTTCAGTTTTCTTTTTGAAGGTTTCGTTTGTATTTTTGGGTCAGATTTCACATTTGGAGCAATTTTGGAAATTTTGGTATTTTTGAGTTAGAAATCTGTTTTGTGATCGGGTGAGATCTGAACAGATTTCGTGAGGGATCTATTCAGTTTAGTGGTGAAATCTGTTCGCATTTTTGAGAAATCTGGACGCTTGGTGTTGCTGCGTGTTTTGTGTTGCGTGTGAAATCTGTTTCGCGAGTTTAGCGTGCGAGTGAACAGATTTGTTCCAGCGTTCAGCGATCACCGTGTTTTGTAGCGAGAGAACATAATACGCCGTCGTTTAGGAGAGATCGGACTTTTCGTTAGCGCTAGGATCTTATTGGGAGTCTGCCCGCGTGTTTTGTTTTGAGCTCAATACGATGTCGTTTAGATAAGTTAATACGGTGTCATTTGGCTTAGCGTTTGGTTGTGAGATCTGATGAGCGTGATCGCTGGTGCACGGGACAATGTATAGTGCTGGTTTTCAGATGTCACCAATACGTCGCCGTTTTGGTTAGCGCTTGATGGAGAGATCTGTGGCGCGAGAGTTAGCGTTTAGCGTTTGTTTGAGCAGATGTCTCTAGCGTTAGTTCCAGATTTCTCCAGCATTCAGCGCTTTTGGTTTTCAGACTTCTCCGTGGTTTTAGAGCGACGTCGTTTCGTTGTTGAGAGCTGTTTAACGCATGCGTTAATTTGTTGAGGTATCTGTTTATGTCGGTGTATGTTTTAATAGATTTCATGCGTATATATATATATGTAAGAAGCGTTGGCCTTCAATTATATTAGCAGATCCCATACTTAGCAAAAATCCTCCCGACTTTCATTCTTCACTCAAAACCTCGGGTACTGTTCATCGTGAGCTTCTCCGGCGAATTCCCGTCGTTTCCGGCCATCATTTTGGATGTTCGAGGTAGCGTTGGACTCCTTTCGAGAAGCTCTTTCATCCTATACCACTTTTGGAGGCTGTGATTGGCTGGTTGTGGAATGCGAAGTTGCTGCCCGTTTGTGCCTTTCGAGAAGCTCTTTCATCCTATACCACTTTTGGAGGCTGTGATTGGCTGGTTGTGGAATGCGAAGTTGCTGCCCGTTTGTGCGTTGTGTAGTTCAGGTAGAACTTCGTTCTTTTTGCGATGAGATCTTGTTCCTAGCCTTGAATTAAGCTTCCTGTTAAGTTGTATTGGTAGGATTGATTTTTGGTTGAGCTTAGCTCCCAGCCGTGAGCTGCTGTAGTTGGCCGTGAGTTTTTGTTAGCTTGCCTGAATTGTTTTGTGCATTGTTTGCTTCGGCAGGTGCTTATATCAGATTTTTCGGGCTTGTTTGCGGTTATTGTTGCCCAAAAATTAGAGGTACGGATCTTGAGCTTGAAATCCAGCTTGGATTAGCGTGGGATTTAATGTGAGAGCTAATATGCATCTCTGATTGGAATTGCCGTGCATAATTGTTGTGTATTGCTTGCTGTTTCATATGTGTTATGCTAGCTGCTCTCGGTTGATTGCATACACGCATTTGTTCATGTGCATTTAAGATCCCTTTTGTTTTGTATCTTGTTGTATTGTGCTGTTGCTTCTTACCAGGATGCGAGGGCGAGCGGCAATACCGCACTCTCATCTCCCTGCTGGGATCTGTTAGCCCTCATGCGCCGAGTGGTTAACTACCACAGTTCATGAGTGTGCAACGGCAGGTTGAGCTGTTTGATGCATCTGGTATTCGGGTGTAGTGTCAAGGCGAGTGGCTCATTACCACACTTTGAACACACAACAGTGGCCACCGTTTGTTGCAGATTCTCTGGAGCTATGTTTGAGTTCGTTGGCTCCCTCTTCGGTTGTAGCCTTCAGCGGTTGTCTTGTGTCTCATGCATAGCATCTGCATTTTATCTTATGATTTTCTTTAGTTGTTTCAGTTGCTCTCCGTGCTGGGGTTTGACCCCATGTCCCTCTGGGGCTTGGTTTGTTTGTTTGCCTGTTGTTGTTCAGGTTTCCCAAGTTATTCAGCTGGTCGTGGTGCTGACCCAGCTAGAGGTGCCCCAGGAGGTGGTTAGAGTATCCCAGTAGCGTATAGCATATTTATATGTATCAGTACGGTTATCCAGGGGATGCCCTGTGCTTTTGTTGTATTTTGTGGTTTTCAGTTGTGGTTGTTACCAGGTATTTGATACATGTTTATGCTTTACCATTTGTTGTGGTGGTTTTGTTAAACTTGGATATCTATTTTGCGTATTGTCGTATTTTAAATTATATTGTTTTAAACCGTCAGGCCAAAAGTAAAAATTTTACCCGCTTTTTAGTAGCTTCCGCTTGTGTTGTGTGGTTTTACTCTGTTGTGAGCACGAGGCCTGACATTTTTGGTATCAGAGCTTAAGATGGGATAAGCTCGATTTCTTTGATCACACTTGAGTCTAGGCACAGTGTCGTGTGTTGCATGTTCTTTACCTATGTGACTTATGTGCTGCATATTGTTGTGATATCTATGCTGTATCTGTTCTCTGTTGTCTTATCCTGTTGAGTGATTTCGTAGATGCCGCCTAGACGTAGAGCTAGAGGTAGGGGCAGTTTCAGGAGTCGGAGGGACAGAATGAGGATCGGCGTAGTGCTCCTAGTCGTACTCGTAGTAGCCATGATGAAGAGGAGGAGGTTGAGGTTTTGCCGACCCCTGTAGAGAGGATGGACGTTGTGATAGCGAGGTTTCATAGGATGAACCCTCAGGTTTTCAATGGCGACGAGTCGAGCGAGGATGCAAATTCGTGGCTTCGGAATATCACTTGTCTTTTTGATCGTGTCCAGTATGACGACGAACATCGTTTGAGTTTGGTGACCCTCCAACTTAGGAAGGGTGCAGAGCGCTGGTGGCAAGGTGCTTCTAGTACTTTGTTGGAGACCGGCGTTGGGATTACTTGGGACAGCTTTTGTGAGACTTTTAGGTAGGAGTATGTTCCTGAGTCTTACGTGAACGCCCGTGAGCGGGAGTTTGATCATTTGGAGCAGGGCTCGATGTCTGTTCGTGAGTATGCTCGGAGGTTTTCTTCCTTGTTGGCGTACATTCCGCACGTTTCTGGCCGAGAGAGGGCCAAGAGGACCAGATTTTTAGAGGGTTTGAATGAGGAACTGTATCATATGGTGCTGACAAGCAAACCCAAGACTTATGCTGAACCAGTGGATAGTGCTATCGATATTGAGGAGGGTTTGAGGAGTCGTCGTGCTCGTAGACAGCAGGTGGCGCAGGGTGGCCATCCCGCTGTTCAGGGAGTGCAGTCTTTGCAGTCTTCCCAGTCAGCTCATCAGCCCTAGCAACAGTTGGCACAGCAGTCTGGCCGTCAGAGGTTTCGACCCCGCGGTCAACAGTTTAAGAAAAAGTCTAGTTCTGGATCGTCTGGTTCAGGTAGCTCGAGTAGCAGTGGTTCTCGGGCTGAGTTCTGTGGTTATTGCTGTGGCAAGCATCCATCGACCCAGTGTGTCGGTGTTTAGGGCTCTTGCAATATTTGCGGTCAGTATGGGCACTTCGCTAGGGTGTGTCCGTCAACTGGATCGCAGCAAACCGCGGCCCCACCTCAGGGTCGTGGAGGTCAGTCTAGAGGACGTTTCCTCAGTTTCAGCAGCCCCGGTTGGGTGAGACTCAGTTCAGGCCGTTCCAGTAGCCTGGTCCGTCGTGATTCGGACAGTCGTCTCAGCCGTTTTATTCTAGGCCTCAGCATGCTCAAGCCAACTTCATTACTAGGGAGCAGGCAAAGGAGATGCCGAGCAGGGTGATCGCAGGTACATGTCTTGTTTTTGATTTTCCTGCACGTGTTTTGTTTGACACCGGTGCATCTCATTCTTTCATCTCTGATTCGTTTGTTATTGATCATGGTCTTCATATCATTCCTATGCGCGATGCTGTTTCTGTTTCTGTTTCTACCCCTGGCGGTTGTGAGCCTGTTTTCCCAGGAGGTTTTGTTAGATGGCGTTTTGAGATTTGGGGAGCATGTGTTGGTGGCGAATCTGATTCTTCTGATGTTGTGGGATTTTGATTGCATTGTTGGGATGGACGTGTTGTCCAACTATAGGGCCTCCGTGGATTGATTCCATGGGATTGTTCGTTTTAGGCCTTTGTCTGGCGAGAAGTGGGACTTCTACGGCCAGGATTCTCGATCGAAGATCCCGTTAGTCTCAGTGATGGAGATGTTCAGCTTGTGTCCTTAGGGAATGCTGGTTTCATGATCTACGCTTTGGATGCATCTTCTTCTTCTCGTGTGCAGCTTAGTGACGTTCCCGTGGTGCGACATTTTCCCGATGTGTTCCCGGAGGAGATTCCTGGTTTTCCTCCAAAGAGGGAGATTGACTTCGGCATTGAGATGGTTCCTGGCACAGCTCCGATTTCTCGTTCCCCGTATCATTTGGCGCCTGCGGATTTGAGAGAACTCAAGGTGCAGTTGGACGATTTGCTGGAGAAAGGTTTTATTAGACCTAGCATGTCGCCGTGGGGAGCGCCCATTTTGTTTGTGAAGAAGAAGGATGGCTCAATGCGGATGTGCATTGATTTCCGCCAGTTGAATAAAGCGACTGTTAAGAACAAGTACCCTTTACCTAGGATCTATGATCTGTTTGATCAGCTGCAAGGTTCTGTGGTGTATTCGAAGATCGACTTGCAATCGGGGTACCATCAGCTGAGAGTAATAGATCAAGATGTTGCAAAGACTGCTTTTCGTACGAGGTACGGGCACTTCGAGTTCCTGGTTATGCCGTTTGGGCTGAACAATGCTCCCGTAGTCTTTATGGATGTGATGAACCGGATCTTCAGAGAGTTCATAGATCAGTTCGTGATAGTGTTCATTGACGACATCTTGGTATATTCTAAGACTCCTTTGGAGCATAAGGAGCACCTGAGAATTGTCCTTCAGATGTTGAGAGACCAGAAGCTGTATGCTAAATTCTCGAAGTGCGAGTTTTGGCTGGATCGCGTCGTGTTTCTGGGTCATGTTATTTCAGCCGAGGTTGATGCTGTTTTGAACTGGGAGCGTCCTAGGAATGTGTCGGAGATTCGTAGTTTCTTGGGTCTGGCTGGCTATTATCGTCGCTTCATTGAAGGGTTCTCTAGCATAGCTAAGCCGATGACTCAGCTGACTCAGAAGGACAAGCGGTTTGTGTGGACTGAGAAATATGAGAATTCTTTTCAATTGCTCAAGGAGAAATTGACTATTGCACCTGTGTTGGCTCTGCCGTCCGGATCAGGTGGATTCGTTGTTTGTTCTGATGCTTCGCTTAATGGATTGGGCTATGTTTTGATGCAGAATGGTCGAGTCATTGCGTATGCCTCACGACAGCTGAAACCGCATGAGACTCGTTATCCAGTCCATGATTTGGAGCTAGCAGCCGTGGTCTTTGCGTTGAAGATTTGGCGTCATTACCTGTATGGCGAACAATTTGTGGTGTACTCGGACCACAAAAGTTTGCAGTATTTGTTTTTGCAGCCTGACTTGATTATGAGACAGCGTAGGTGGATGGAGCTACTGAAGGACTTTGATTGCGAGATTAAGTATCAGCCTGGGAAATCGAACGTAGTGGCCGATGCTTTGAGCAGGAAGGCTAGTGAGATGCTTGCTTCGTTGTATATTTCTAAGGACCAGGAGCATCTTAACACTACTGGTTGGTGATTCTACCCGGCTGAGGATTGTGTTGTGGTTTCTTCTTTCCAAGTGGAGCCACAGATTGTTTCGACTATTCTAGCAGCTCAAATGACTGATCCTTCCATCCACGAGTTGAAGTTAAAGGTCAGGGTTGGAGAACTTGAGGACAATTCCGTTTCTTCTGATGGTTGCTTGAGGTTTCGTGGCAGGCTGGTTGTGCCTAACATCATTGATTTGAAGGAGGAGATCCTTCGGGAAGCACACTGCAGTAGACACAGTGTTCATCCTGGTGCACGAAAGATGTACCATGCATTGAAGCCGCACTTCTGGTGGTCTGGCATAAAGAGCGACGTTGCTGGATTCGTTGCTCGATGTTTGAACTGTCAGATGGTTAAGGCCGAAAGGATGAGACCTGGTGGTCTGTTGCAGAGTTTGGAAGTGCCTCAATGGAATTGGAAGTACATAGCGATGGATTTCGTGACGCATCTGCCTCGTACCAGCCTATGATGCGATGCTATTTGGGTGGTTATCGACCGATTGTCGAAGTCTACACATTTTTGTTAGAGTAGATGCCCAACTAGCCAACTTGTGGCGTGTGGGTTTTCATTGACTCTTGTACAAACGATCTTTATATATGATATTCGCATTCTTTTATATGGCATTTCTTTACTTTCATTATGTGTGTAATGATTTACAATTGTGTTGAGTAAAGACCTAGAATACACTAAAGCGTATGTTAGATGTGATAGTGGGTATGACGGCTATCATGAAACACATCTAATAGTCGCTGTGTATTCTAAACATGTTCCTAGTCGATTGGGCCGTCAAAATGAGGATAAGGCCGCCCGAGTTCGAGACTAGTATCTGCGATGCAAAGTACCATGTTTCATTGGTAGGGAACATTGTGATGTTCTGAGCATGCAGATAGATAGTGACCTGGTGATCTATCGAACTACCCTCCTTCGGACTTTCCAAGTGGTTACCATTTGTCGAGTGGA
>KQ988034.1:178524-205942 GCA_001598015.1 Dorcoceras hygrometricum
CGGGCCCGTTGGACCGGCCCAAGTCCAACTTTAAGTCTATATATGTCTAGACTTAATTAAGAGACTTAATGATTATTGTCATAACACCAAAGCCTAAACCCTAGTGCATAGCCGCCCTCCCCTCCTCTCCACTCAAGCCGCCGCCGCCGCCGCCCTTGCGCCGCCGCCGATCGTCGCCGGAAAACTGTTTCCGGCCAGTTCGACGTGGAGAATCCGATCGTGCTGATCTCGTCAGGACTTCTAGTGCAGTCTGACGAAGGAGTCTCGAGTCTGGTCGTGGACCGGATTGACGAATCTACCGCAATCAACCGAGAAGCGCCGGGTTCTTGAAACACCGGTTGGAGCCAGGCACAAGTGCCAGCGAGGTAACACGCCTGAAACACCCTATGTATGTTGATACATTGATGATTGAATTTTTCGTATTGATCGCATCCCGGTACTCTATTTTATTCTTCCGCTGCCTGCCGGGGTGCGGATCCGGACCAATCCCAACAATTTTATTCCCTACGGTATGACCTTTTCTTTGAAGAAAATGGCGAAACTGTACGTGGATTTTTTGTTAGATTGCACGGTGTGCCTGTTTCGATCGTTTCAGACCGAGATCCAAGGTTTACTTCCAGGTTTTGGAAGAGTCTGCAAGCAGCTCTAGGTACCAGATTGGCTATGAGTACCACGTATCATCCCCAAACAGATGGCCAATCTGAGCGAACTATCCAGACGTTGGAGGATATGTTACGAGCTGTTGTGATGAATTTTGGAGGTAGTTGGCAAGACGCGTTGTCTTTAGTGGAGTTTTCCTATAATAACAGCTATCAAGTGACGATTGGCATGGCGCCGTTTGAGGCTTTGTACGGCAGGAAGTGCAGATCGCCAGTATGTTGGGAAGAAGTGGGGGAGAAGCAGCTATCTGCCCCAGACTTTGTGTAGCAAATGAAGGATCATGTGGATCTAATTCGACAGCGGATGAAAGCTGCCCAGGATCGCCAAGCCTGTTATGCAAATAAGAGGCGTCGACCTCTAGAGTTTCAGGTTGGTGATCAGGTATTTCTCAAAGTTTCTCTGTGTCGCAGTGTTATGCGCTTTGGACACAAGGAAAAGTTAGCCCCTCGTTACGTCGGACCGTATGAAATAGTTGAGAGGATTGGCTCTTTGGCGTATCGGTTGTTGTTGCCTCCGAAATTATCTTCTCTCCATCATGTCTTTCATGTTTCCATGTTGAGGAAGTACAAGCCAGATTCGTCTCATGTGCTTAGAACTGACAAGGTTGAGCTAGATTAGACGTTGAGTTATCAGGAGTATCCCTTGCAGATCCTTGGTAGAAAAGAGAAACAATTGAGGAACAAAACGATTCCGTTGGTGATGGTGCAATGGAGCAAGCATGGCAGGGAAGAAGCTACATGGGAGCTGGAGGAAAAGATGCAGCGCGAGTGGCCGCATCTGTTTGAGTAGCTGTTGTACTAGATTCCCAGTAGTGGTAGTTGTTGGTTGTATTTCTTTCCTAGTTGTTGTTATTTGCTTGCTCAGTTATCCTGAACTCTTGGCCATGTGTTAGGCGAATTTCTGTTTTGATAACCTGTTGTTGAGTTGTATTTTCAGAATTGTTGTGTGATTTCAAGGACGAAATCATTTTTATTGGGGGAGAAATGTGATACCTGAAATTAATAAAAGATTAATTGTTGGATTAATTGGTTTTTAAGGAATTCTGGTGTTCAGTTTTCTGTTTGAAGGTTTCGTTTGCATTTTCGGGTCAGATTTCACATTTGGAGCAATTTTAGAAATTTTGGTATTTTTGAGTTAGAAATCTGTTTTGTGATCGGGTGAGATCTGAACAGATTTCGTGAGGGATCTGTTCGGTTTAGTGGTGAAATCTGTTCGCATTTTTTAGAAATCTGGACGCTTGGTGTTGCGGCATGTTTTGTGTTGCGTGTGAAATCTGTTTCGTGAGTAGCGTGCGAGCGAACAGATTTCTTCCAGCGTTCAGCGATCAGCGTGTTTTGTAGCGAGAGAACATAATACGCCGTCGTTTAGGAGAGATCTGATTTTTCGTTAGCGCTAGGATATGATTTGGAGTCTGCCCGCATGTTTTGTGCTGAGCGCAAAACGATGTCGTTTAGATAAGTTAATACGGTGTCGTTTGGCTTAGCGTTTGGTTGTGAGATCTGATGAGCGTGATCGCTGGTGCGCGGGACAATGTATAGCGCTGGTTTTCAGATGTCACCAATACGTCGCCGTTTTGGTTAGCGCTTGATGGAGAGATCTGTGGCGCGAGAGTTAACGTTTAGCGTTTGTTTGAGCAGATGTCTCTAGCGTTAGTTTCAGATTTCTCCAGCATTCAGCGCTTTTGGTTTTCAGACTTCTCCGTGGTTTTAGAGCGACGTCGTTTCGTTGTTGAGAGCTGTTTAACGCATGCGTTAATTTGTTGAGGGATCTGTTTTTGTCGGTGTATGTTTTAGTAGATTTCATGTGTATATATTTATATTTATATGTAAGAAGCGTTGGCCTTCAATTATATTAGCAGATCCCATACTTAGCGAAAATCCTCCCGACTTTCATTCTTCGCTCAAACCCTCGGGTACTGTTCACCATGAGCTTCTCCGGCGAATTCCCGTCGATTCCGGCCATCATTTTGGACGTTCGAGGTAGCGTTGGACTCCTTTCGAGAAGCTCTTTCATCCTATACCACTTTTGGAGGCTGCGATTGGCTGGTTGTGGAACGCGAAGTTGCTGCCCGTTTGTGCGTTGTGTAGTTCAGGTAGAACTTCGTTCTTTTTGCGATGAGATCTTGTTCCTAGCCTTGAATTAAGCTTCCTTTTAAGTTGTATTGGTAGGATTGATTTCTGGTTCATCTTAGCTCCCAGTCATGAGCTGCTGTAGTTGGCCGTGAGTTTCTGTTAGCTTGCCTGAGTTGTTTTGTGCGTTGTTTGCTTTGGCAGGTGCTTATATCAGATTTCTCGGGCTTGTTTGCGGTAATTGTTGCCCAAAAATTAGAGGTACGGATCTTCAGCTTGAAATCCAGCTTGGATTAGCGTGGGATTTAATGTGAGAGCTAATATGCATCGCTGATTGGAATTTCCGTGCATAATTGCTGTGTATTGCTTGCTATTGCATTTGTGTTAGGCTAGCTGCTCTTGGTTGATTGCATACACGCATTTGTTCATGTGCATTTCAGATCCCTTTCTTTGTATCTTGTTGTATTGTGTTGTTGCTTCATACCAGGATGCGAGGACGAGCGACAATACCGCACTCTCATCTCCCTGCTGGGATCTGTTAGCCCTCATGCGCTGAGTGGTTAACTACCACAGTTCATGAGTTGTGCAACGGCAGGTTGAGCTGTTTGATGCATCTAGCATTCGGGTGTAGTGTCAAGGCGAGTGGCTCATTATCACACTTTGAACACACACCAGTGGCCACCGTTTGTTGTAGATTATCTGGAGCTATGTTTGAGTTCCTTGGCTCCCTCTTCGGTTTTAGCCTTCAGCGGTTGTCCTGTGTCTCATGCATAGCATCTGCATTTTATCTTATGCTTTTCTTTAGCTGTTCAGTTGCTCTCCGTACTGGGTTTGACCACATGTCCTCTGTGGCTTGGTTTGTTTGTTTGCCTGTTGTTGTTCAGGTTTCCCAGGTTATTCAGCTGGTCGTGGTGCTGACCCAGCTAGAGGTGCCCCAGGAGGTGGTTAGAGTATCCCAGTAACATATAGCATATTTATATGTATCAATACGGTTAGCCAGGGGATGCCCTATGCTTTTGTTGTATTTTGTGGTTTTCAGTTGTGGTTGTTACCAGGTATTTGATACATGTTTATGCTGTACCGTTTGTTGTGGTGGTTTTGTTAAACTGGGATATCTATTTTGAGTATTGTCGTATTTTAAATTATATTGTTTTAAACCGTCAGGCCAAAGTAAAATTTACCCGCTTTTTAGTAGCTTCCGCTTGTGTTGTGTGGTTTTACTCTGTTGTGAGCACGAGTTCTGACAGCAGATTTCGCATGAGACCAGTGCTATCCCCTCCGAAACGGTCCAACGAGTACAACTCACCACTATGTCGTGACATAAGCCGCTTTTTGGCCAAATTCATTTTTTAGTAGCTTCCGCTTGTGTTGTGTGGTTTTACTCTGTTGTGAGCACGAGTTCTGACAGCAGATTTCGCATGAGACCAGTGCTATCCCCTCCGAAACGGTCCAACGAGTACAACTCACCACTATGTCGTGACATAAGCCGCTTTTTGGCCAAATTCATTCGTTTAGGCCTCCGAAATCGCTTTTGTTTGTTTCAGCTCAACCTGTGCACTTAATTTAAATCGTTAGTAAAATAATAGCAGGTTTTGTGTTAATCAAAATTAAGATTCTGTTCTGTAAACACAGATCCAAAAAAAATGCATACAAACATGAAACAAAAACAATATATGCTATCGAGAGTGTAGCAAGAAACAGAGTTTACTTGCCTTTTCCTGTGACAACAATTACAGCAAGCTTATCTGGCCTAGATCAACACACAACCCGTTCACTTCCTGTGAAAATTTTTGAAACTTTGTTCGGTTTCTTGCAGAGAGCACCGTTTGTGAAAAGTGGAATATTTGAGAATGGAATACGAATGAAGTGTTTCAACAGCTTTTATATGAAATCTGAAATCTAATAATTTTACATGTTTTCTTTCAAAAGTGCTAAAAAAATACTTAAAAAGTGCTACTCTAATTTTTTTAACAACAAAAGATGCAAACCGAACCATTTTAAAAGAGGAAATAAATCGGCATGTCCGGACCGGCTGGACAGCTTTCGCAACCATGTCTCAAATCTGAAAATTAAACTATATGGAAGCTGATTAACAATAGTATTTCAAATAGATCTCTCAATTCTTTAAACTTTCTAATTGTGGATTTAAATATTTCTGGGCGTTACAATTCTACCCTCCTTATACAAATTTCGTCCTCCAAATTTACTTACTTAAACAAATCTGGATAGCTATTTCGCATATCAGATTCGGTTTCCCAGGTTGCTTCCATTTCTGAGTGGTTTGCCCACTGAATCTTAATCATAGGGATACTTCTATTCCTTAACTTACGATTCTCTCTTAAAAGTATCTTCAGTGGAGCTTCTTCATAAGTCAGATCAGGCGCAAGCTGGATAGGCTCGTACCTAAGCATATGCAAAGGATTCGAAATGTCTGGATAGCTATTTCGCATATCAGATTCGGTTTCCCAGGTTGCTTCCATTTCTGAGTGGTTTGCCCACTGAATCTTAATCATAGGGATACTTCTATTCCTTAACTTACGATTCTCTCTTAAAAGTATCTTCAGTGGAGCTTCTTCATAAGTCAGATCAGGCGCAAGCTGGATAGGCTCGTACCTAAGCATATGCAAAGGATTCGAAATGTACTTCCTGAGAGCTGATATATGGAATACATTGTGAACTACTGACAACTGTGGGGGCAAAGCTAGACGATAAGCTAAAGTCCCGATTTTTTCCAGTATTTCAAATGGTCCAATATATCTGGGACACAGCTTGCCTCTTCGTCCAAATCTCATTACACCCTTCATAGGTGCTACTTTTAGAAATACATGATCTTCTACTTCGAAATTCAACTCACGGAAATGGCTATCAGCATAGCTCTTTTGTCTACTCTGTGCCGTTTTCATTCGATCACGTATTCTCTTGATAGCTTCTTAAGTCTGTTCTATAATATCAGGTCCTATCTCTGATCTTTCACCTACATCATCCCAATGTACCGGTGATCTACATTTCCTAACATACAATGCTTCGTATGGAGCCATTTCTATTGAAGCTTGATAACTATTGTTGTACGTGAACTCAACTAAGGGCAACTTAGAATCCCAATTTCTGCAAAGTCTAGAGTACACGCACGAAGAAAATCTTCTAGTGTTTAAATCACTCTTTCTAATTGTCCATCAGTTTGTGGATGGAAAGCTGTACTAAAGGTTAACTTAGTTCCCACGGCTATATGTAAGCTCTTCCAAAACATAGAAGTAAATCTGAGATCTCGATTTGATACTATAGAACTTGGAATACCATGGAGTTTCACTATTTCTTTCACATACAATTCAGCATACTTATTCAGATCATACGTCGTCTTTAATAGTAAAAAGTTATCTGACTTAGTTAATCTATCAATAATAACCCAAATAGAGTAAAATCCATGGAGTGTCTTTGGTAAACCTACTACAAAATCGATCGCTATGTTATCCCGTTTCCACACTGGTATAGGGAGAGGTTTTAATATTCCAGCTGGTCTCTGATGCTCTTCTTTTACTTGTTGGAATGTTAAACACTCAGAAATGAAATTGGAGATATCTCGTTTCATTCCTAGCCACCAAAATAGCCGTTGTAAATCTTTATACATATTCGTTCCTCCTGGGTGAATTGAATACGGAGTATTATGAGCTTCCTTCATAATCTCATTGCGCAAATTATCAACTCGCGGTACCCATAATCTATCCTGGTATTTCACAATTCCTTCTACTGTAGTATAAAGATTTCCACCTCTTTCTTCATCTTGTTGCTTCCATTTAAGTAGTTGTTAATCCCTCATTCTCTAATCCGATCCTTCAATGTAGATTGGATTGTAAGAACAGCTAGTCTAGCAGCATAAATTTGTGTAACTACTCCCAACTCAAATCTTTCGATTTCTGTCGCTAATGGTATCTGAACTGGAAGCTAAGCTAATCCCATCGCTCTTCTACTTAGTGCATCAGCTACTACGTTAGCTTTACCAGGGTGATAGCTAATTACACAATCGTAGTATTTAACTAGTTCGAGCCATCTTCTTTGTCTCATGTTAAGTTCCTTTTGGGTAAAGAAATATTTGAGGCTTTTGTGGTCTATAAAAATTTCGCATTTGTCCCCATAAACGTAATGCCTCCAAATCTTTAATACAAAAACCACTGCTGCTAATTCAAGGTCATGCGTAGGATAATTCTTTTCGTGAATCTTCAGCTGCCTGGAAGTATATGCAATCACTCTCTTATCTTGCATCAAAACAACACCAATCCTGTCTTCGATGCATCCGTGTCGACCGTGAAATTCCCTTTTCCGGAGGGCAATGTTAAAACAGGGGCTTCTATCAAAGCCTGCTTTAACCTCTCAAAGCTGGATTGGCATCCTGGGGACCAATCGTACTTAACATCCTTTTTGGTTAATGACGTTAAAAGAACAGCTATCTTGGAAAATCCTTCTATAAAACACTTATAATAACCTGCGAGACCTAAGAAACTCTGAACCTCTGATACACTCTTGGGTACAGGCCATTCCCGAACAGCTTATACTTTGGAGGGATCTACTTCTACTCCATTCTTAGAAATGATGTGATCGAGAAGCACAATATTTTCAATCCAGAATTCACAGTTACTAAACTTAGAAAATAATTACTTAGTCCTCAAAATTTGCAGTATCACTCTGAGCTGGTCGGCGTGCTCTTTTCTGCTCTTAGAGTAAATGAGAATATCATCTATAAAAACAATCACGAATCTATCTAGAAAAGGTTGGAATACTCTATTCATTAAATTCATGAACACAAAAGGCGCATTAGTAAACTCAAACGGCATCATAAGAATTCATAATGGCCATAACGTGTTCTAAAAGCTGTCTTATATATGTCCGCATCTTTTACTCTAAGCTGATGATAACCAGATCTGAGATCGATCTTCGAAAACACAGCAGCTCCTTGGTGTTGGTCAAATAAATCATCTATCCTAGGAAGAGGATATTTATTCTTAATAGTTAACTTGTTCAACTCTCTATAATCTATACACAAACGCATACTCCCGTCTTTCTTCTTGACAAATAAAACTGGAGCTCCCCACGATGATGTACTAGGATGGATGAAACCTTTATCCAATAAATCTTGGATCTGATCTTTCAATCCTTTCATTTCCTTAGGAGCAAGTCTGTAAGGCGGCTTAGAAACTGGAGCAGTTTCGGGTACTAAATCAATAGAAAATTCTAACTCCCGATCTGGTGGCAAACCGGATATGTATTCTGGAAATACGTTGGGAAATCCGTTCACTACATCAAAGTCTTCCAATTTAATTTTCTTATCTTCCACTACTAATATAGCACTAACTAAAAATCCTTGATATCCCTTATTTAAATATTTCTGGGCTTCCAGAGCCGATATCAGCTTAGGAGTTCTATCAAGTCTGCCAGCTTGAAACAAGAATGAGCTCTTGCTAGGGGGTTTAACCTCAACAGTTCTTTTCTTAAAATCTATAATTGCTCCATACTTAGTCAAACAATCCACTCCCAATATTAAATCGAACTCAATCAGAGGTAATACTATCAAATCTTCATAAACAATATTCCCTTGCAGCTCAAGTTCTATGTTGCAAAAAATATTATGGGTAAATAAACTGTCTCCCGAGGGAATATTAACGCAATATCCTACCACTAATTCTTCTAGTTGAATTCGTAAATTCTTAGAAAAATTTACTGATATAAAAGAATGTGTCGCTCAAGAATATAACAAAGCTGAAGTAGGCATACTGGCAACAACAATTTTACCTGTAACATGTCGAACCTGGTTGAGCCTGCTCTGACGTCATCACATAAGCTCTACTAGTGCTGAGTTGTTTGTTTTGAGGACAAAACCTACCTATGTGACCTGGCTTGCCACACTTATAACACCCATCCTGGCCAAAGCGACACTGGCCCGAATGATTCTTTTTGCAGGTTGGACATACTGGCTTGTTCCCAGCTTTAGGAACTGCGGTAATAGGTTGAGCTACTATTTTTCCTTTTCCTTGAGGCCCTTGCTAATTGTTATTTGGATTCTTGAATTGTCTGTGGTCCTTATTCAGGAAGGCTTGACGTTTCAATTGTCGATCATCCTCAATCACCTTCCAATCCTGCTCAACAAGTAGAGCTTTATTCACAGCTGCTCTATAGTCAACTGGTTCAGCAAGCCTAACATCATGTCTTATCATCGGCTTCAATCCATTTATAAAATGTCGAAGCTTTACTTCCGCATTGGTTCCTATTAGAGGAACAAAGTATCATCCTCTCTCAAATTTGTGTATATAGTCCCGCATTGGCATACCTTCTTGCTTAAGAGTTAAAAACTCATTCTGTAGTTCCTCCCTCACATCCACTATGAAGTACTGATCATAAAATACCCGCTTACATTCTTCCCATGTGAGTATTGCCAAGTCTACAGTCAATTTGGCCCCTTCCCACCAGATCATTGCATCTCCTCTCAGCTTATAAATTGCACACCGAGATCTCTCCTGGTCAGTCAGGTGTAAATAATCAAATATGACTTCTAATGATTTGATCCAGCTTTCTGCTATTAGCGGATCTGTTGAACCAGAAAATTTTTGAGGTCGTTGTCTTCTAAACCTCTCTTGTGGATCTTAACGGCCAACTATTCTTCCTATTGATTGACCATTTCCTAGTTTGGTTTGATCAACCAAACGTTCTAGCAATTGGGTCATGCTGGTTAGGAAAGGGTTATTTCTCTCGGTTTCACCCTCTCCTTCTATGGTACCTCTTCTTCCTCTACCTCTTCCTGCCATTATCTGTATGGGTAACCCAAAACCACCACAATACTATTATGAGAGATTACTATATGCTAGAACATAAAATAAAACTCACAAGATGATAGAAGCGGCTGGCGTGAACTTTCTCAGACTGGGACAGTGTTTATCTCAAGGCCCATGCTCTGATACCAATTGTAACGACTGGACTTTTTCTAACTTAAATTAATAAGTTTTGGGGTTCGAATTGAAGATTGCTAAAGTTTGTACGTGGATCAGAACAAACAACATAAAAATTTCTGGACTGAATTGCAAAAAGATAGAACGCTAGAACATAAAATAAAACTCACAAGATGATAGAAGCGGCTGGCGTGAACTTTCTCAGACTGGGACAGTGTTTATCTCAAGGCCCATGCTCTGATACCAATTGTAACGACTGGACTTTTTCTAACTTAAATTAATAAGTTTTGGGGTTCGAATTGAAGATTGCTAAAGTTTGTACGTGGATCAGAACAAACAACATAAAAATTTCTGGACTGAATTGCAAAAAGATAGAACTTTGTATTCATAGAACTGAAATAACAGAAGCAGATCTGTTCATATAACTGCGCGGAACATATATATACAATGATGATACAATTTTGTTCATATTACATCAAACCTAGGAATCGGTAATCTGATATGTTTCAAAACTGTAAATATATTTATGTACAACAAAACAGAAGAGACTGAAAACTGAACGGAAGCTATTGTTTTCGATAAATAGAACTGAACACGGAACTGAAACTATTGTCCATGATAAACACCTCCGATCTGTTCCAGCTCACACCATCCAGCTCCCTACTATTCATCACCTGCACTCAAGAAAACTAGTGAGCCTAGGGGCTCAGCAAGTAAATCTGGAATAGCAAAAGCAGGCAATGCAAGCATATCAATAACTTTATCTATACAACAGGTCAAATCTGAACAATGCGTATACTGAGTAATATAGTTCAATAATCTGGAAACTGTAAACTATGGAAGCTTGAAAAGCTGAACAATATAATCTGTTTGTAAGGACTAGAAATTTGTTAAGTGGTGATTAATCGGTTAATCAGATCTGGATAAGGATTAACCAAGGGAGACGTTAACCATCGGGTTTTCAGATTTGAAGGAATTGGTTAATCTATTGGTGATATTCGGATTTGATGTAAAATAGATCAGATGTGAGTTGTTGGTAGCTATCGGGTGGCTTAGAACAGATCCGAGTGGCGCAAGCGGATTTGGATAGATCGTATTCGAGTATGATCTATTTTGTGTATCACATTTGACTTGAGAGTCTATCGGGAGTGGATGTCTGGAAGACATCAGATTTGAGGTGAATAGCTTGGAGTCGATGAGTCATTAGGATTCCCGCATGAGTGCTAGAGAGAATCAGATTTGAGATGTTCTGGTGACTTTGAGCTGAGGGAACAGATTTGAGTAGTTGAATCTAGAGCGGGAGGCGAAGCGATGTCGTTGTGGGTTAATCGAGTTGGATCTAGTGGAATGTATTGATGCGACGCCGTTTAGAGAATACTAGATGCGACGTCCTTTAGCGCATACCAGATTTTACGCTGGTTAAGTGAAATCTGTTCAGCGGGTATGAGCAGATGTGCGCGTCAACTTGGGGAAGTCATGTGTTGGTCAATGGTACTGTGTGGACCGGTCCGATTCATGAGTTTGGTGTAGACCGGTACGGTTTGATGTTTTCAGATTTGACCAAATCTGGATGTTTGTTTTGAGCGGGACTCCTATGCGACATCGTTTGGTGGTCGTGCGCGCGTATAGCGTAGGGGAGACATATCTGGTGTAGCGTGGAGGAATCAGATTTGGTGTAATGTTCAGATCTGAGTGATTGAATTTCACTGTAGCTTTGACTGGAAGATTTAAATACCATTGTCGATCAACACTTAGTGTATTCGAGACCCGATATTTCTTATCTTCTTCCTGTGAACCTTCGAAACCCTTAATTTTCATCGAACCTTATTTCTTTCAATTGCCGTCGATTTACGCTGCCGTTTGGAGCAATGCTGGTGGCGCTGGGTTCGTCTTTCTTAGAGCTTTTGATTGATACCAGTTTGGAGACTTGGGTCGACGTGTTGAGGGAGCACAAATTAGTTAGAGAGTTCGAATATCTTCAAGATTGTTGAACAGTCGTTCTTCTATTCTTTAGCAGCTTTGAATAAGTGATTTCTTACTGATTTAAGCTTCTATTTAGAGCTGGATAGTGCTCTGTAGATTTGAGGAAGCTGATTTAGGCTATGAAGCTTTAGACTATAAGCTGGTGAGCTTTGATGTGAGCTGATTATTAGATTTCTTGGCAGATTTGAGCTTGTAGGCATCTTCCGTTGATTCTGGCGAGCTGGTAGAGCAGCAGATTTGAGTAAGCTGCTGGTGTCGTGTATTTCTGAGAGATATGTTGAGGTAGTAGGCGTACTGAGATTTGAGGTACGAATTGAGCTGGATCTAGCAGCTTGAACATCAACTTTGGAATATTTCTTTCGTGTTGAATTGTTGTGATCTGTGTGTTGGTATTGACTGCTTGTTTATGAGGCTGAATATGTGCTCTTATCTGTCTGTGTGCGTGTGAGTTATATGCATTGATATAAGCATGATTCTGCTGTGCATTCACGCATACATATTGAGCCTGATCCTCTTGTGAACTGATTTCCTTTGAGCGTTGTGATCGATCGGCTGAGCCGTCGTGTCTGAAAGGTCCAACGCTGATATTGATGTGGTGGCCGGCTAAGTCGTCGTGCCTGAATATCACTGAACTGTGATGGTCGGCTGAGTCGTCGTACCTGAATATCACAGTATGTTGATTTCTGCACAGCTGAGTCGTTGTGCCTTGCCTACCGATGATTCTTGGTAGCCCGCAAGTATTGCACGTTTGAAATATTTCATGACTGATATATTTTTTGCTTTTTAGATGCTCTTCGTACTAAGGTTTGACCTCGTTTATTTCCTGTTTTTGGGGTGCTTTGGTCTGTGTTGGCCTTTGCAGGGTCTTCAGGAAATCCAGCTGGATCGAGTGGAGCGTCAGCTGGTAGATTCCCATTTTGAGTCCCGGTTATTTATACCATGTATTAAACCAGGGGATGCCCTGCGTGAATACCATATTTGGGGATCTGTATTTGATGCATACTTATTTGTGTTTTGATGATTGTTGGATTTTTGAGTTAAAATCCTTATTTTGAGTATGCTTGTATTTTGAAGAGTTGATTTTGGTTCAGGCCTAAAACGAAAATTTTTAGACCATATTTTGATGCTTCCGTGTATTTAAGATTAATTGATTACTTAATCGGTGATTAAGCGCACCGGTCCTGACATTTTGGTATCAGAGCTTAAACCGGGATAATCTCGATTCTTTTTCATCACACTTGAATCTAGGCACAGAGTTTGAGCTTTTGATTTTGATTGAATATGTGATTTCTGTGATTTGGTATCTGCCTCTGTGTATTATCTGCTTGTGTTCTTACCTTTGAGTTTTGGTAGATGCCACCGAGGAGATGTAAGAGTAGAACCGCTAGGCAGGTATTTGGGTAGTCTAGAGCCCCAGGCAGTGATGAGGATGTTGAGCAGCAGAGTATACATTTGCGTCATCGAGCTAGACAGGCAGAGGTTGAGGTGGATGATGTGACCAGAAAGATTGACGAGATGGAACTAGTGTTGGCTAGGTTCCAGAGGATGAATCCCCAACTTTTACTGGTGCCGAGGGTGGTCTGATGGCTGAAGGCTGGCTAGAGTATATGAAAGAGTTGTTTGATGCGGTGGAGTACTCTCAGGAGAGGAGATTAAAGTTAGCCGTTTTGCAGTTGAGGGAGCACGCTCAACGCTCTTGGAAGGGTACTTCCCGAGTTTTGAGAGAGAGTGGAGCTTTGATTTCTTGGGAGAGCTTCTGTGCAGCTTTTCGATAGGAGTATACCCCTGAGTCCTTTTACAACAACCGTGAACGGGAGTTCAATAATCTGAATCAAAGGAGCATGAGGGTGGTCGAGTATGCTAGACAGTTCTCTTCGCTTCTGTCGTATGTTCCCCCAGCTTTTCGATAGGAGTATACCCCTGAGTACCTTTTACAACAACCGTGAACGGGAGTTCAATAATCTGAATCAAAGGAGCATGAGGGTGGTCGAGTATGCTAGACAGTTCTCTTCGCTTCTGTCGTATGTTCCCCATGTTTCTAACCAAGAGAGGACGAAGAGGAACAAGTTTTTGAGGGGTTTGAGGCCTGATTTGTTCCGTATGGTGTTAGCTGGTTCTCCTGCGACTTATGCTGAGGACGTGGATAGAGCGGTGGACATTGAGGAGAGTCTTATGGAAGCACAGATTCGGGTTCAGCCGACAGCTGGACGTATCTTCAACCTGTTTTAGAGGTGACGCAACCGTTTCAGCCTCCTCAGACATCGCAGCAGTCTAATCGCCAGAGGTTTAAGCCTCGAGGGAAGCAGTTCAAGAGACGATCGAATTCGAGTTCTTCTGGTTCTGTTAGCACTGGAGGAGTTACATGTGGTCAGTGCGGAGGTAGGCATGTGAATACACTGTGCCGTGAAGTTCAGGGTCTTTGCCATAATTGTGGGCAGCCTGGACATTTCGTTAGGGTGTGTCCGAGGGGAGCACAACCTTCGAATCCGTCGCAGTAAGGTTCAGCTGGTGGTTCTTCGTAGAGACCGAAACCTTTTGCTCAGTCCCAACGATCAGGTTTCCTACCACGAGAATCGTCTAGGTTCGGAGGATCTTCTAGACCTCAGTTTTCGGGACTGCAACAAGCTCATGTGAATGCTTTGACGAGAGAGCAAGCTGATGATATGCTTGGAGGAGTTATTGCAGGTACTTGTTCTATCTTTGATTTTCCTACACGAGTTTTGTTTGATACAGGAGCATCACACTCTTTTATATCTGATTTATTTGTGTATGAGTGTGGGTTGATTTCTACCCCACTGTGTGATGTTGTATCTGTTTCTACTCATGCTGGTGTGTGGTTGTTGACCCGTGAGGTGGTTGTGGATTGTGTGATTAGATTTGATGAGAATGAGTTGGCGACTAACCTGATTGTTTTGGAGATTAGAGATTTGGATTGTATCTTGGGGATGGACGTGCTGTCCAGCTATAGAGCGACTGTTGATTGTTTCCATGGTGTGGTGACGTTTAGACCTCAATTTGGGGAGAAGTGGGATTTCTACAGTGTTGATTCGCGATCGAAGATCCCACTAGTGTCCGCCATGGAGATGTTTAGTCTGTTGTCGCTAGAGAACTCTAGGTTTATGATTTATGCCCTTGATATTTCCTGAGAATCGCGGATAGAGTTGAGTGATGTCCCGATTGCTCGAGAGTTCCCTGATGTGTTTCCGAATGAGATTCCTGGATTCCCTCCTAGACGAGAGAATGACTTCAGCATAGAGTTGGTGCTAGGGACAGTCCCGATCTCGGGAGCTCTGTATCGGTTGGCTCCAGCTAAGTTGAAGGAACTTAAGGATCAGTTGCATGATCTTTTAGAGAAAGGATTTATTAGGCCGACTATGTCACCTTGGGGAGCTCCGATTCTCTTCGTGAAGAAGAAGGATGGATCTATGAGGATATGTGGATTTTCGGAAGTTGAATAAAGCGACGATCAAGAATAAGTACCTGTTGCCGAGAATTGATGACTTGTTTGATCAGTTGCAGGGATCGGCAGTGTACTCTAAGATTGATCTACGATCTCGTCATCATCAGTTGCGGATTAGAGACGCTGAAGTGGCGAATACGGTGTTCAGGACAAGATACGGGCATTATGAGTTTTTGGTGATGCCGTTTGGATTGACGAACGCTCCTGTTGTCTTCATGGATTTGATGAATCGCATCTTTAGTGAGTATATTGATCGTTTTGTGATTGTCTTCATAGATGATATCCTGGTATATTCGAGGAACTTCAGAGAGCATAAGGAGCATTTGAGACTGGTTTTGCAGAAACTGAGAGACTCGCAGCTGTATGCGAAGTTTAGTAAGTGTGAATTTTTGTTGGATAAGGTAATCATTTTGGGTCATTTCATTTCTGCACAAGGTATTTCGGTTGATCCTAGTAAGGTCGAAGCAGTTCTTAATTGGGAGCGACCTAGGAATGTTTCAGAGATCCGTAGTGTCTTGGTTTTAGCTAGCTATTACAGACGTTTTATTGAGGGCTTTTCTCAATAGCTAAGCCGATGACGCAGTTGACCCAGAAGGATAGAAGATTTCTGTGGACAGATGAGTGTGAGTCTAGTTTCCAGTTTCTTAAGGAGAAGTTGACTACTGCTCCTGTGTTGGCTTTGCCTTCGGGTTCTGGAGGTTTTGCTGTTTGTTCCGATGCTTCTCTGAATGGTTTGGGCTGTGTATTTATGCAGAACGGGCGAGTGATAGCTTATGCGTCTCGACAGTTGAAGCCCCATGAGACGAGATACCCCGTTATTGATTTGGAGCTGGCTGCTATTGTTTTTGCCTTGAATATTTGGCGTCACTATTTGTATGGCGAGCAGCTTGTGGTGTACACGGACCATAAGAGCCTGAAATATATCTTCACTCAGTCAGGTCTGAATATGAGGCAACGTCGTTGGATGGAGTTGCTCAAAGATTTTGACTGTGAGATTCAGTATCAGCCTGGGCGGATGAACTTAGTGGCGGATGCTTTGAGTAGGAAAGCCCAGCCTGCGATGTTGATGTCGAGGAGTATATCAAAAGTCCATGAGGATTTAGGGACTTCTAGATGGCGTTTTCAGCTAGATGATCAGTACTTCATGGTTTCTTCTTTTCAGGGGGAACCACAAATTGTTGCAGACATTAGAGCAGCACAGAGGACTGACCCGTATATTCATGAGTTGAAGATTAAGGCCTAGAATGGTCAGTAGGAAGGTTTTACTGTTGATTCTGATGGATGTCTGAGATTTCGTGGTAGATTGGTTGTTCCGAATTTGATTAATCTGAAGGAAACCATCTTGAATGAGGCCCATTGTAGTCGTTACAGTGTGCATCCGGGCGAGAAGTAGATGTATCATGCCTTGAAGTCTCACTACTGGTGGGAGGGTATGAGGAATGACATTTCTGAATTTGTAGCTCGACGTTTGAATTGTCAACAGGTCAAGGATGAGAGGATGAGACCTGGAGGATTGCTACAGAGTTTAGAAGTGCCTCAATGGAATTGGGAGCACGTGACCATGGATTTTGTGACTCACCTACCTCGATCGAATATGGGATGTGATGCGATTTGGGTTGTTGTTGACAGGATTTCGAAGTCAGCCAATTTCATTCCATATGATGTGAGATTCTGAATGAAGAAGATGGCGAGACTGTACATTGACCATGTGGTTAGATTGCATGGAGTGCATGTTTCGATAGTGTCTGAGAGAGATCCAAGATTTACTTCTCGATTTTGGAAGAGCTTGCAAGCAGCTATGGGTTCGAGATTGGCTATGAGTACGGCCTATCACCCTCAGACAGATGGTTAATCCGAGAGGACCATTCAGACTTTGGAGGATATGCTGCGAGCTGTGGTGATGGATTTCAGTGGTGGCTGGCAATATTCTTTATCCTTGGTAGAATTTTCGTATAATAATAGCTACCAAGTGACTATCGATATGGCCCCATTTGAAGCTTTTTATGTCGAAAGTATAGATCACCGATTTGTTGGGAAGAAGTTGGTGAGAAACAGCTATGTACTATTGAATTTGTGCAGCATATAAAAGATCAGGTGGAGCTGATTCGGAACAGGATGAAAGCTTCACAAGATCTTCATGCGAGTTATGCGAACAAAAGGCGCAGGCCTTTGGAATTTGAGGTTGGCGATCGAGTATTTTTGAAGGTTTCTCCTTTCAAGAGCATGATGAGATTCAGACTTAAGGGTAAATTAGCTCCTAGATTCGTTGGTCCATTCGAGATTGTTGAGAGGATTGGATCTTTGGCGTACAGATTGAGATTGCCTGCTGAGTTAGCAGCGATGCATGATGTGTTTCATGTGTCAAGGTTGAGGAAATATGAGCCAGATCCATCCCATGTGTTGAGAACTGATGAAGTGGAGCTTGATCAGACCCTAAGCTATGTCGAATATCCAGTGCAGATTCTGAATAGGAAGGAGAAGCATCTGAGAAATAAGACTATAACGTTGGTGATGGTCCAATGGAGCAAGCATGGTAGAGAAGAAGCTACCTGGGAAGTTGAAGAGAATATGAGACAGAAGTGGCCTCATCTTTTTGAGTAGAGACAGTAGTATTCCAGGTAACTTTCTAGCTTGCAGATTTGTGTCTTGTGTTGTTTTCGTATCTTGATTTGTGGCTTGTGTTAAGCATTAAGACATGCTGGATAGTTTTGTGTTGTAGTTTTGGTGTTTTCTTGGTTCTGATCTATAGTTGTGAGTTGATTTCGAGGACGAAATCCTTTTCTAGTTGGGGAGAGTGTAAGGACTAGAAATTTGTTAAGTGGTGATTAATCGGTTAATCAGATCTGGATAAGGATTAACGAAGGGAGACGTTAACCATCGGGTTTTCAGATTTGAAAGAATTGGTTAATTTGTTGGTGATATTTGGATTTGATGTAAAACTGATCAGATGTGAGTTGTTGGTAGCTATCGCGTGGCTTATATAGTTGTGAGTTGATTTCGAGGACGAAATCCTTTTCTAGTTGGGGAGAGTGTAAGGACTAGAAATTTGTTAAGTGGTGATTAATCGGTTAATCAGATCTGGATAAGGATTAACGAAGGGAGACGTTAACCATCGGGTTTTCAGATTTGAAAGAATTGGTTAATTTGTTGGTGATATTTGGATTTGATGTAAAACTGATCAGATGTGAGTTGTTGGTAGCTATCGCGTGGCTTAGAACAGATCCGAGTGGCGCAATCGGATTTGGATAGATCATATTCAAGTATGATCTGTTTTGTGTATCGTGTTTGACTTGAGATTCTGTCGGGAGTGGATGTCTGGAAGACATCAGATTTGAGGTGAATAGCTTGGAGTCGATGAAGCCATTAGAATTCCCACGTTAGTGCTAGCGAGAATCAGATTTGAGATGTTCTGGTGACTTTGAGCTGCGGGAACAGATTTGAGTAGTTGAATCTAGAGCGGGAGGCGATGCGATGTAGTTTTGGGTTAATCGAGTTGGCGCTAGTGGAATGTATTGATGCAACGTCGTTTAGCGAATACTAGATGTGACGTCGTTTTGCGCATATCAGATTTGACGCTGGTTAAGTGAAATCTGTTCACCGGGTATGAGCAGATGTGCGCGTCAACTTGGGGAAGTCATGTGTTGGTCAATGGTACTGTGTGGACCGGTCCGGTTCGTGAGTTTGGTGTAGACCGGTACGGTTTGATGTTTTCAGATTTGACCAAATCTGGATGTTTGTTTTGAGCGGGACTTCTATGCAACGTCGTTTGTTGGTCGTGTGCACGTATAGCATAGGGGAGACAGATCTGGTGTAGCGTGGGGGAATCAGATTTGGTGTAATGTTCAGATCTAAGGGATTGAATTTTACTGTAGCTTTAACTGGAAGATTTAAATACCATTGTCGATCAAAACTTAGAGAATTCAAGACCCGATATTTCTTATCATCTTCCTGTGAACCTGTTGGATCTGTTTTTACAGATCAGAATCTATGTTTTGAATCACACAAAATCTGCTTCTATTGTACTAACGCTGTACATGACATGCGCAGCCTTGCTTAAACTTGAGTAGACGTGAAGATATCCAAAATGGAACAGTGAGGGGACGCCTGAGCTGGACTGATCGAAGATATCTAGCTGGAACAGTAAGGGGACGCCCAAGATGGTACAACTGTTTACTTCCAGAAGTGCAGGGAACACCAAGCGGGTTAATCAGCTTGGAGTAGGAGTAGCACGAAGATCAAGAGCTGAGAATGAAAAGCAGAATTCAAGCGCAGAATGTTGAAGTGCAGAACAGCTCAAGCGCAGATCAAGTGCAGCGTACAAGAGCGGTGATTGAGTGCGAAGCCGTATACAAGAGCAGTGATCAAGTGCACGCTTGATCACTGAGCATGGCTATAATCAGTTCATCAAAGGGATCTCAGTCATTGAGAAGACTGAATAAGAACTGATTAACAGTGTGCTTGCTGATGATTTGGATGAGGTGTCTGAATGGACCAAGTGGACAAGCAAGCAACACTGGGGCTCTTGACGAGAATAATAGAGCCGAATTGGTTAAGTACAAACCAGCTTGAAGTTAAGAAGACCATCCGGGAGCAGACAAACCAGCTGGCCGTATGATATCTGTGAGAAGCTTGATCTCACATATATATCAACCAGCTAGTTGGCAACCGGCTGGGAATGGAGCAAAGATGGAGCCTCGAAGCAGCTCAAAAGAAGAAAAGAACAGAACAAGCTCAACTGCAGACAAAAAGAGGCGCAGATGCAGAAGTTTCTCCAGAAGATCAGCTCGAAGATGAGAACAAAGAAGCTGGTGAGGAAAAGAAGTGAGCCTTGTATGAGCTGAACAAGCAACCAGCTTGACGAAGAAACAAGCTGAGAATCCTGAACCAGACAAATCAATCTGGTCAAACAAAGTAGTTTGAACAATCATACGAAGACCAAATTAATTGGTTCAAACTGATTTGTTTTGTCTTGTTCACATTAGGCACATGAAAACAGAGCTCGAAGTGATCAAAGGCTGCAGAAGTGCCGATGCAAAGAGCTCAAGTCATATAAAGCCCGCAACGCATTAAAAGCCAAAGGACACAAAGTACAAATACGTCAAAAGACTTTTCAGAACGGCTACAACTTTGTGTCCAACGGATAAATCTGATCTAATGCTTTGTATATCAGGCACAATGAAACAGAAGGGAAGAAGCAGAGAGCACCAAAAAAAGAGAGAGTGTGTTGTGCGAAGCAAAATGAAAACATCAGAAGAACGCACAACACTGAACCTGGGAAGACAATGAAAAACCAGCTCGGACAAGGAGCACTTCCCAGAGTGTGTGAGATTTAATTATTGAGAGATTACTCTTACATTGTAAATCTCACACACACACATTCACTCACATTCGAGAGTTGAGCGAAACATATTAGAGTGAATGTAATTCAAAACTCTCCATTGTAATCTTTGGACAGAGAGGTTAAACAAGTCTAGTTATCTTTCGCACTGAGATGTTAAAGAAGTGTATGTAGTCTTTCGCACTGAGACAGTAAATAAGTGTCGTCTTTCTCACTGAGGCAGTAAAGAAGTGTTGTTAGTCACACAACTTGCGGGCTGGTGTGCAGTGGTTGATGCTTAGGAGTTCTTGCGGCTGCGGGTCATAGGAGTGGGTTGCAGCGAGGGTCGTTGTAATAAAAGTCTTCTAGTGGATCCTTTCCGTTGCGGAAGAAGGTGAGATGTAGGAGATTGAGCTCCGAACTTCCATAAACAAATCAGCGTATTTTCTTTACGGCTTTCAGTACTTTCATACATACGCATTGCATATTCATTATCTGCATAAAACTGTTTAAAAGGCTTTCGAATTTAATAGTACAGTTTGAGTTTTTCCACATGTTTTAATTCTTTCCGTTGCGGAAGAAGGTGAGATGTAGGAGATTGAGCTCCGAACTTCCATAAACAAATCAGCGTATTTTCTTTACGGCTTTCAGTACTTTCATACATACGCATTGCATATTCATTATCTGCATAAAACTGTTTAAAAGGCTTTCGAATTTAATAGTACAGTTTGAGTTTTTCCACATGTTTTAATTCATTACTCAATCTGTAACTTGGTGCACAAGTATTCAAGAACACTGAGCTATTGCAGCTCAAGTTTAAGAACCAGATCGTTCGGTTGAGTATCGAGCTGGTTTCAGTATGCTGCTGAAACCAGCATGATTAGCGCTCGCTCTTTTACTGAGCTGGTTTCAACAACCAGTTGGAATCGGCTTAGTTATTGCGATTCGGTTTCAGCATCTAGCTGAATCCTGTTCTTTTAATTCGATCTGGTTATTCCCTCTATGTATTGGTTATTGAAATAATAACTAATAATTGCATACAAATATAGGGCAATCGATCCTCACAAGTGGTATCAGAGCAGGTTGTTCTTGAATAGTGCGATTTCTTCGAAAAATGTTTTTAAACCAATTTAAAATCTGTCTGCTCAGATTGTTCGTAAGCCTATCTATGCTGCAAAATTTTAAGGTTTTCAAAACTCGTTGCATATGGATATGGGGAGGAATGTCTATTGAATTGCAGAATGATTTCCCGAAAGGAAAGAGCGGCAACATCTCTTCTGACGAGTTGACAGATTGCGCGAGATTTGTGGATGCCAAGATCTCTAAGGCAGAGCGAGGCTAAGCCTTAGGGAGAAATGGAAGAGATTCTGTGGATTGAATCTTATATTTCTCCTCTGATCTATATAAATCAAAAATGGGGAGATTGTTTGATCTGTTTTTACAGATCAGAATCTATGTTTTGAATCACACAAAATCTGCTTCTATTGTACTAACATGCACAGCCTTGCTTAGACTGGAGTAGACGTGAAGATATCCAAACTGGAACAGTGAGGGGATGCCTGAGCTGGACTGTTCGAAGATATCTAGCTGGAACAGTAAGGGGACGCCCAATATGGTACATCTGTTTACTTCCATAAGTGCAGGGAACACCAAGCGGGTTCATCAGCTTGGAGTAGGAGTAGCACGAAGATCAAGCGTGGAGAATGAAGAGTAGAATTCAAGCGCAGAATGTTGAAGTGCAGAACGGCTCAAGTGCAGATAAAGTGCAGCGTACAAGAGCAGTGATTGAATTCGAAGCCGTATACAAGAGCAGTGATCAAGTGCACGCTTGATCACTGAGCATGGCCATAATCAGTTCATCAAAGGGATCTCAATCATTGAGAATACTGAATGAGAACTGATTAACAGTGTGCTTGCTGATGATTTGGATGAGGTGTCTGAATGGACCAAGTGGACAAGCAAGCAACACTGGGGCTCTTGACGAGAAGAATAGAGCCCAGTTGGTTAAGGACAAACCAGCATGAAGTTAAGAAAACCATCCAGGAGCAGACAAACCAGCTGGCCGTATGATATCTGTGAGAAACTTGATCTCACAAATATATCAACCAGCTGGTTGGCAACCAGCTGGGAATGGAGCAAATATGGAGCCTTGAAGCAGCTCAAGAGCAGAAAAGAACATAACAAGCTCAGCTGCAGACAAAAAGAGGCGCAGATGCAGAAGTTTCTCCAGAATATCAGCTCGAAGATGAGAACAAAGAATCTGGTGAGGAAAAGAAGTGAGCCTTGTATGAGCTGAAGAAGCAACCAGCTTGACGAAGAAACAAGCTGAGAAGCCTGAACCAGACAAATCAATCTGGTCAAACAAAGCAGTTTGAACAATCATACGAAGACCAAATTAATTTGTTCAAACTGATTTGTTTTGTCTTGTTCACATCAGGCACAAGCAAACCGAGCTCGATGTGATCAAAGGCTGCAGAAGTGCCGATGAAAAGAGCTCAAGCATATAAAGCCTGCAACGCATTAAAAGCCAAAGGACACAAAGTACAAATACGTCAGAAGACTTTTCAGAACGGCTACAACTTTGTGTCCAACGGATAAATCCGAGCTAAGGCTTTGTATATCAGGCGCAATGAAACAGAAGGGAAGAAGCAGAGAGCGCCAAAAAAAGAGAGAGTGTGTTGTGCGAAGCAAAATGAAAACATCAGAAGAACGCACAACACTGAACCTGGGAAGACAATGAAAAACCAGCTCGGACAAGGAGCACTTCCCAGAGTGTGTAAGATTTAATTATTGAGAGATTACGCTTACACTGTAAATCTCACACACACACATTCACTCACATTCGAGAGTTGAGCGAAACAGATTAGAGTGAATGTAATTCAAAACTCTCCATTGTAATCTTTGGACAGAGAAGTATGTAGTATTTCGCACTGAGACAGTAAATAAGTGTCGTCTTTCTCACTGAGGCAGTATAAGTATTGTTAGTCACACAGCTTGCGGGCTGGTGTGCAGTGGTTGATGCTAGGAGTTCTTGTGGCTGCAGGTCATAGGAGTGGGTTGCAGCGAGGGTCGTTGTAATCAAAGCCTTCTAGTGGATCCTTCCCGTTGCGGAAGAAGGGGATATGTAGGAGATTGATCTCCGAACTTCCATAAAAAAACTCAGTGTATTTTCTTTACGGCTTTCAGTACTTTCATACATACGCATTGCATATTCGTTATCTGCATAAAACTGTTTAAAAGACCTTCGAATTTAAGAGTACAGTTTGAGTTATTTTCGCATGTTTTCAATCTGTAACTTGGTGCACAAGTATTCAAGAACACTGAGCTATTGCAGCTCAAGTTTAATAACCAGATCGCTCGGTTGAGTATTGAGCTGGTTTCAGTATGCTGCTGAAACCAGCATGATTAGCGCTCGCTCTTTTACTGAGCTGGTTTCAACAACCAGTTGGAATCGGCTTAGTTATTGCGATCAGCATCTAGCTGGATCCTGTGCTTTCAATTCACGTCGATTTACTCCACTGTTTGTAGCAAGGCTGGTGGCGCTGGGTTCGTATTTCTTAGAGCTTTCGATTGATACCAGTTTGGATACTTGGGTCGACGTGTTGAGGGAGCGCGAAGTAGTTACAGAGTTCAAATATATTCACGATTGTTGACCATTCGTTCTTCTGTTCTTTAGCAACTTTGAGTAAGTGATTTCTTATTGATTTAGGCTTCGATTTAGAGCTGGATTGTGTTCTCTAGATTTGAGGTAGCTGATTTAGGCTACGAAGCTTTAGACTATAAGCTGGATGAGCTTTGATGTGAGCTGATTATTAGATTTCTTGGCAGATTTGAGCTTGTAGGCATCTTCCGTTGATTCTGGCGAGCTGGTAGAGCATCAGATTTGAGTAAGCTGCTGGTGCCGTGTATTCCTGAGAGATCTGTTGAGGTAGTAGGCGTACTGAGATTTGAGGTACGAATTGAGCTGGATCTAGCAGCTTGAATATCAGCTTTGGAATATCTTTTCGTATTGAATTGTTGTGATCTGTGTGTTGGTATTGACTGCTTGTTTATGAGGCTGAATATGTGCTCTTATCTGTCTGTGTGCGTGAGTTATATGCATTGATATAAGCATGATTCTGCTATGCATTCACGCATACATATTGAGCCTGATCCTCTTGCGAACTAATTTCCTTGGAGCCTTGTGATCGGTCAGCTGAGCTGTCGTGCCTGAAAGGTCCAATGCTGATATTGATTTGGTGGCCGGCTGAGTTGTCGTGCCTGAATAACACTGAACTGTGATGGTCGACTGAGTCGTCGTACCTGAATATCCAGTATGTTGATTTCTGCACAGCTGAGTCATTGTGCCTTTCCTACCGATGATTCTTGGTATCCCGCATGCATTGCATGTTTGAAATAATTCATGATTGATATATTTGTTGCTTTTTAGATGCTCTTCATACTGAGGTTTGACCTCGTTTATTTTCCTGTTTTTGGGATGCTTTGTTCTGTGTTGGCCTTTGCAGGATCTTCAGGAAATCCAGCTGGATCGAGTGGAGCGTCAGATGGTAGATCCCTGTTTTGAGTCCCGGTTATTTATACTATGTATTAAACCAGGGGATCCCTGCATGAATATTGTATTTGGGGATATGTATTTAATGCATACTTATTTGTTTTTTGATGATTGTTGGATTTTTGAGTTAAAATCCTTATTTTGAATATGCTTGTATTTTGAAGAGTTGATTTTGGTTCAGGCCTAAAACGAAAAATTTTGGCCCATATTTTGATGCTTCTGTGTATTTAAGATTAATTTAGTAATTAATCGGTGATTAAGCGCACCGGGCCTAACACTGTTGATTTGAAAAAAAATCTGAAAGCGTAACTGCACATGTTTGAAAACATTTACTTTCTTTTAAAAGGAAGAATCTTAAATATTTTCTCAGAGTCGTGATTATAAATCACCCTGTGCTCTGTTCTTAGTATTAATCGAAATATGGCTTAGACACTTGGACATAGGTCAATGTCGTTTGATCAAACTATCATCTGATATCAGGAGCTGGGAACAAATCCCATCTATCACATTAAAGGGTATGTAGTTCGTCAACCATAATCCCTTTCGGTTTGAAAGGGGCACACTGGTTCGTCAGCCAGCGTTCTCACCCTCTCCGTATAGACCATATGTTATCTATGTCATAATCTCTTAACATTCTGAAAAACTCTCTTTTCTTTCTTTACTATCTTTATTTATTTTCTTGATCTGAAACAGATCACTGTCGAGTATAGTTTGCTGTTTTAAGAATCCTCTTGCCAGGACCCATGCTAATCAACAAAGATTAACAACACAATTAAGCACATAATCGCGGAAGCATAAAATAGGGCTTACAAATTTTTCAAATGTTTGGGTCTGAGCAATAAGACATTCAATCAAAATATTCATACTCAAAATAGGATTTACTCTAAATCCAAACAACAAACAGGTAATCAAATAAACTCAAATACAACAAATCCCCACGTACATAGAAACTCAGGGACATCCCCTGGTTCGATACATAATACCAATAAACTGGGACTCAACCAAACGGGGATTGTTAGGATCAAGCGCTTACCACTAGGCCAAAAGCTATAGCTGTTAGCCAAGGTGCAACTTTATTTCCTTATAATGTGGCAGCGCAGAGTGCACCTATTATGTGCGTTAGGGTTGGGCTGTTAGACCCATGAGTTTGGGGAGGTGCGTGTCTAACTGCTGGTGCTGTCTCAATTCCCTTAGAGATCAGTCTTACCCTTCCCCTACCGCCGGCCCTATCCCCAGCAGAGATAGTATTACCCGTTAAGATCTGGCAATCCCCCTCCCAATAATTGCACTCCTTGCAATCAATGGGAATCGAACCCGTGACCTTGGCTCTGATACCAATTGTTGGACCGAGCGCTTGCCGCTTTACCAAAAGCTATAGCTGGTGGTAACGGTGCAACTCCAATCTTTTAAACCGTATAGCAACACAAGCGCCACGGTTCGATCGCTCTACCTAGCAGGGGGCAATTATTGCACTCCAACAATCCCCCTCCCAATAATTGCACTCCTTGCAATCAATGGGAATCGAACCCGTGACCTTTGCTCTGATACCAATTGTTAGGATCAAGCGCTTACCACTAGGCCAAAAGCTATAGCTGTTAGCCAAGGTGCAACTTTATTTCCTTATAATGTGGCAGCGCAGAGTGCACCTATTATGTGCGTTAGGGTTGGGCTGTTAGGCCCATGAGTCAGGGGAGGTGCGTGTCTAACTGCTGGTGCTGTCTCAATTCCCTTAGAGACCAGTCTTACCCTTCCCCTACCGCCGGCCCTATCCCCAGCAGAGATAGTATTACCCGTTAAGATCTGGCATCACACTTTTACAGCCCACATGGCCAACCAGATCAAGCGGCGAAACGTCAGCAGCCTGACGTACGAGAACTTCCCAGGAGGTCACCCATCCCAGTACTGTTCTCACCCTTGCACGCTTAACTCAACAGGGATCTACTAGCTGGATCTCCACTCTTCCCAGCCAGATTACCTGCAACTCCTGCAATGGGCAACACAGACCCAAAAACACAAAATCAGGAAAAGAAATACGAGGTCAAACCTCAGTACGAAGAGAACTAAGATAACAGTAAATCATAAACATTCAGTATTCTAAGTCATGAAATTCATGAGGTCTGTCAAAGAATCGGTCATATAGGCCAACGAGTCAGCTGGCAAATCACAGCCGAGCCTCTTGTTAGAGTAGATGCCCAACTAGCCAACTTGTGGCGTGTGGGTTTATAGACTCTTGTATATGACAATCTTTATATATGATATTCGCATTTATCCATATGGCATTCTTTACTTTCATTGTGTGTATGATGATTTACAATTGCGTTGAGTAAAGACCTAGAATGCACTAAAGTGTATGTTAGATGTGATAGTGGGTATGACGGCTATCATGAAACACATCTAATAGTCACTGTGTATTCTGAACTGTTCCTAGTCGATTGGGCCATCAAA